>PVIU01009291.1:0-77207 GCA_004026605.1 Ondatra zibethicus
AGAGAGAGAGAGAGAGAGAGAGAGAGAGAGAGAGAGAGAGAGAGAGAGAGAGAAAGTGGAGTCAAGGAGATGCCTATCCTTACTAGTAGGCTACAGTCTCATGGTGATACACAGATTAAAAGAAATGGGTTTAAGATATAAGAGCCAGCTAGTAAGACACCCAAGCTATTGGCCAAACAATGTTGTAATTAATATAGTTTTTCTGTGATTATTCGGGTCTAGGTGACCAGGAAACAAACAAGCAGTCTCCGTTTATACCCAGTGCTGACATCACAGGAGGCACCACCATGTCTGGCTAACAAGTGTTCAATGCATGTACTTACATTTCATGTGTATGGGCATTTTGCCCGCATGTAAGCCTGTTTATCACCTACATGCAGTGCAGAGCTCGGGAGTAGAGAAGAGGGCATCTGATCCCCTGGAACTGAATTCTGACATCTGTGAGCTTCCATCTGAGTGCTGGGAGCTAGTTAGTGCTCTTAACTGCTGAGCCCCTAAACTGTCAACACTAGAGATGATGCAGGCTCTCATTTCCATTATCATTTTGATAGTGTCGATAGAACAGAAGGCTGAAAATCCTTTGTCTCAGCTGATAGAATGACCCACATATGTAGAGTTAAGAGAATAATTCAAATGTGTTTTAATTTTTGAGCCAGGGTCTTACTATGTAAACCAGACTGAGAGATCTGCCTCTGTCTCCTAAATGCTAGGTGTGTGCCCTCAAGTACCACTAAAATGAATTTTTAAAATTTAACTTAAACAAGATGGCACATGGCATAAACTGGAGAGCAGTTGCCAAATTCATTCTAAAAATAATGTGGTTAGCAAAATCAGGATGAAAAGAGGATTAAAAATCATTACCTAAAGGGCTGAAGGAAATTGGGAGACTCAAATGCTAGTAAAATAGCTGGCTTAAAAGAGTATGTTCATTCTCAATAAGTAATAGTATAACCAGCTTTAATTATTTGCTACCACTTGCGCACCTCATCTGTAAACTACCTACAGTCATTTTATAAAGAAATTGACTCATGCTGCTTCTATTATGCTGACTGCCCCATGTCTAAAAGGTAGACCAAAAAGCCACCCAAATTAGCCCCATGTTTATCTTCAGAGACAACCTTTCCCACATCACCTGCTTCTTCTCGGGTACGTGGTATTTATCGTAGAACATTCCATGCTAATTCATTCTGCTTTAAAGGGTCACCTCCTTTACAAAGTGTTCCTTAACTGATGGACTCAATGTGCCTCGAGTCACATCTCAATATCTTTGTGTGTTCTCCACCCTCAAACTGAATACTCTTCAAGGTACAGCTTATTTAATTCAATTATTTAAAAATGTGGTCCAGAAGCCCTTGGAGTCTCCAAAGAAAAAGCAGTTTCCATAAAACTACTGTTATCTGTGTTTCCTCATTCATTCTTTTTCACATATGTGGACTTGTGGTTTTTAGAAAAACATGCATGATGAGCAGACACTTAAAGCAACATGTTCCTGTGATGGCTTTTAGATTTGTTTCTAACTTTAAAATGGTGTTACAGATGAAGTCATAGCTCACACATGCTGGATGATGGACTAGTTCAGCCTTGGAGGCTCTGGTTTCTCAAGCATGAAGTATCTTTGGTAACTGGTATCTTTCAAGACTATAAAGAACTGAGACCAAAAGGTTTGAGAAATGGCAATGCAGTAAGTTCAGTCTTGTCAGAAAGAAACGGCTGCACTGAATGACAAGAACTCTGTACATGGAGACTCTTATAGGTGTCATTGCCCACATTAAATGTAAGTACTGTTCAACTAATACACAATAGACACCACAAAAGCCTGTCATCACTTTATGTTCTTAACTGCATCTAACATTGTGGACTACTCTTTTCATATCTGAATAAGAATGTTGTATTGTGGCTACCTGGTACACAATTATTTCCCACTCTCTGAACAACGTCCTCTCCAATTCTGTGCCTTAGCCCTCAGTGGTCAACACTTGCCTGAACCTGCTCTTGGACATTCTAGATGGTCCCAACATTCAGCTCAAACCCACGACCTATGGGAAGCATCCTCAGTCTAAAATGACATCTACTCTTGCACTACTTCTTATGCATAGTGCTCCTTGAATAATTATGTATGTGCTTTCGTTTTACCCAGAAATCCTCAAATGCTAGAATGAATTTTTTTGAACTATGTGTAACTGAACAAGAAAGTCAGTCTCAATAGACAATTCTATATGTTCTCTTACTTGACACGACATAGCAAGAGGTATGGGCATGTATGTGTACATATATATCTCAAGTCAACAAAGTGCCTAATTTGACACAACAGTCTCCATAACAGAAATTACGTCCCGCCCTCCCCCGGCTAAAAGTAAAAATAATCAGGAAGTCACTTAAATCTTCACTAGTCCTTAATAGTTAAAAGCTCAATTATGAACTATTCATAAGATTTTAGTCTGTACTTCAGTACTGTTTAAAACAGACATGGAAACATGTAGACCAGGCTGGCCTCAAACTCAGGGAGTTCCACCTGCCTGTGCCTTTAGTGCTGGGAATTTAAGTTTGTAACACCATGCCTGGTTTGGAAACAAGTTTTTAACCCTCTTACTGATCCAGCTGGGCCCTTCTCCACATAGCTCTGAGGAGTGACTCAAGACCTGCTCACACAGACCGTTAGGAGCTCAGTGAATGACCTAATTGATAGAAAGACTCTTGATGATCATCCTGTTTGTCAAAACAACTCAACACGTCAAGATTCCGTAAAGAATAAAGCTGCAGACAGTAAAAACTTGTGACCAAAGAAATATAAGCAGGATTCACAATAAAATGTCTGACAGACCAGATCCTTACTGACTTACTGACCCCTGCTCATTCCATCCTCCTCGAAGAACTTTATGTCCTTAAAAAATGGCTACATCTGGTAAGATGGCTCAGCTGGTAAACTGCCACTGATTGATGACCTGAGCTAGGTCCTAAGGACCCACGAGGTGGAAGGAGAGAACTGATTGCGGCAATTTTCCCTCTGTGCCCCTTGACACACAAAAAGTGTTAGAGATGGGTGTTGGGAGAAGGGTGAAGAGACGGCTTAGTGGTTAAGAGCACCAACTGCTCTTTCAAAGTATAAGAATTTAATTTCCAACACCCACAAAGGGTGGCTCATATCTAACTATAATTACAGTTCTAAGAGATGCCACACCCTGTTCCCTGGCACCTGCACTCACATGTACATATGAACACATGTTCATGCTCCTGGGTAGGAAGCTCCAGAATGAATTCAGGGGCAGTCAGGAATAAAGAGAAAGACTGTCTCGAAAATCCAAAAAGTACTTATATTCACACCATTATCCTAGGTACTGAAGAAAACTATTCTTATCTTTAGAAAACACATGCAAACCACTTAAGGTCCAAAGAATCACACACTACCTACAATTTAATTTAAAATAAATGAACAAAAATAACTTGAAAACAAAAAGGCATTTGTCTAAATACTTACTATGGATAGATTAAGCAGTAAGTTGCATGATAGAAAGGAAAGGAAACCTGATGTCCTCTGGCCTCCATAAACACAGGGATGAAAGCATGTACTAACATTAAACATATCACACACAGAGAGAGATATATCAAAAAAAATTAAATTGTAAAAAGCTAGCCTGACAGAAATTGAGGGGACAAGGACAGATCCCAGAGCTCAGGCTCTGTAGCCCTCCTTTACACAGATGAAAAATGGGTTGAGAAAGAAATCAGAGAAACATTACCCTTCACAATAGCCACAAATAGCATAAAATATCTCAGAGTAACTCTAACCAAACAAGTGGAAGACTTGTATGAGAAGAACTTTAAACCTTTGAAGAAAGAATTTGAAGAAGACACCAGAAAGTGGAAAGATCTCCCATGCTCCTGGGTAGGAAGAATTAACATGGTAAAAATGGCAATCTTACCAAAAGCAATCAACGGATTGAACGTAATGCCCATCAAAATCCCAGAAAAATCCTTCAAAGACCTTGAAAGAACAGTACTCAATTCATATGGAAAAGCAAAAAACCCAGGATAGCCAAAACAATCCTGTACAATAGAAGAACTTCTGGAGGCATCACAATCCCTGACTTCAAACTATACTACAGAGCTACAGTACTGAAAACAGCCTGGTACTGGCATAAGAACAGAGGAGGACCAATGGAACCTGATTTTTGACAAAGAAGCAAAAAATATCGAAGGGAAAAAAGAAAGCATATTTAACAAATGGTGTAGGCATAACTGGATATCAACATGTAGAAGAATGAAAATAGACCCATATCTATCACCATGTACAAAACTCAAATCCAAATGGATCAAAGATCTCAACATAAAGCCAGCCACACTGAACCTTATGAAAGAGAAAGTGGGAAATATACTTGAACGCATTGGCACGGGAGACCACTTCCCAAATATAACCCAGCAGCACAGACACTGAGAGAAACAATTAATAAATGGGACCTCCTGAAACTGAAAAGCTTCTGTAAAGCAAAGGACACGGTCAACAAGATAAAATGACAGGCTACAGAATGGGAAAAGATCTTCACTAACCCCACATCACACAGAGGTCTGATCTCCAAAATATACAAGGAACTCAAGAAATTAGACACCAAAAGAACACATAATCCAATTAAAAAAAAAATGGAGTACAGACCTACACAGAGAACTCTCAACAGAGGAATCTAAAATGGCTGAAAGACATTTAAGGAAATGTTCAACATCCTTAGTCATTAGAGAAATGCAAATCAAAACAACTCTGAGATTCCATCTTACACCTGTAAGAATGGCCAAGATTAAAAACACTGATAACAACTTATGCTGGAGAGGTTGTAGGGAAAAGGGAACGCTTCTGCATTACTGGTGGGAATGCAAGCTGATACAACCCCTATGGATGTCAGTGTGGCGATTTCTCAGAAAATTAGGAAACAACCTTCCTCAAGGCCCAGTAATACCACTTTTGGGTATATATCCAAAGGATGCTCAATCGTGCCACAAGGACATGTGCTCAACTATGTTCATAGCAGCTTTGTTTGTCATAGCCAGAACCTAGAAACAACCTAAATGCCCCTTGACTGAAGAATGGAGCCGAGCAGTGGTGGTGCACGCCTTTAATCCCAGCACTTGGGAGGCAGAAGCAGGCGGATCTCTGTGTTTCAAGGAGACCCTGGTCTACAAGAGCTAGCTCCAGGACAGGCTCCAAAGCTACAGAGAAACCCTGTCTCGAAAAACCAGGAAAAAAAAAAAAGGGAAAAAAAAGGTGGTACAAATACACAATGGAGTACTACACAGCAGAAAAAAATAACGACAGCTTAAATTTCACAGGAAAATAGATGGAGCTAGAAAACTATTTTGAGTGAGGTAACCCAGACACAGAAAGACAATTATCACATGTACTCACTCATAGGCGGTTTATAAACATAAAGCAAAAGAAAACCAGCCTACAAACTGCAATCCCAGAGAACTTAGACAACAATGAGGACACTAAGAGAGACTTACGTAGATCTAATATACATGGGAAGTAGAAAGTATAAAAAGACAAGATCTCCTGAGTAAATTGTGAGCATGGGGACCTTGGGGAAGATTGGAGAGGGGAGAGGAAAGGCAGAGAGGGGAGCAGAGAAAAATGCAAAGCTCAATAAAAATCAATAATAAAAAAAAAGTAGTTGTGAAAGGGTGGACTGAGGCTCCTTATTCATTCATATGCAAACATTTACGTTTTATTTAATATTTTTAAATTTGGAAACGATGCTATACATTATTAGGGGACAAGAAAAGAAGATGAAATTTTAACCATTTCTAGTTTATTAGTATTTGGAACAAAAGAATTCTTTCAATTCTAGCAAGATTAAGCCTAGTAGTGCTAGATTTTCCTGATTCCTAAGTGATTTACTACACAGTATGCCAAGAACAGAGCAGTCCACCAACAACATGAACCATGAAACTAAAAAGGGACAAAGAGACAAAAATAATGTTGAATTTGTTTTTTGGTTTTTTTTTTTTTTAACTAATTATTGGGCAAAGTTGTGCTTTGGTGTATATGCAGAGGCCAAAGGATCGTCTCAGCTGCTTCTTGCCTTCTACTTTTTCAGGCACTCTAAGCAAGAAAAGGTCAAGGGCCATGACAGCAAACAGCTTACTTGTGACTGTGTAATGCATACTCACTAGTGGCAAATCAAAATCTCCTTCCCCTACTACTTGTAAGACCAATAATTATATAATAGTATGCATGTTTGAGAAGTACTTGTGAGCAGGGTTCCTTAAGTCTACTATATTGAATCTTAATCTACTGAGCACTGACTAGTGGAATAGTTAGGAAACAGCAACATTTCTCCCTTGGAACCTAAAAGTAAGAAGTCAGCAGGGGGCCTACTGGAATATGATCCAGGAATGGAATTGTGGGAATTCAGAGTGTTTGGGAGGACTCCAAGAAAACAAGAGTCTTATGACTTCAGTTTCTTCAAAACATGAATTGTTCTTGGAATGTATTTTCATGAACCCCCCAAGTGTACCTGATAGGAGTTTACTCTGGATTACTTATTATTACTTGCTGCTATTATTCAATTAAATGTTTAGGCTATCCTTTATACGCATCTATGGAAAATACGTTTTTATCACATGTGATTTGTCCATGTGATCGTATATAGGTTGAGCTCATGAAAATCTTATTCATGTAACCACCCTTAACCTTCAGAGTATAAATTGTAATGCTCTGAATAAAGCTGGCTATTGGATGAGACTTAGTTCCCTCATTATGGGCTCCATTCTCCCTGGTCCCACTGCCTCTGAAAAGTCACAAATTCCTCTGAGATTCCTCAGCAATACCTAACACTTCCCTAACATTACAAGGCCAAAGTTTGAACTGGGGCTATAGTTCAGTCAGTCAACATATGTCAGACAAACATGAACTCAATTCCAAGTAGTGATGTAAAAATGCTGGACGAAGTGTAACTAGTGCCTGAGCTCAGTGGCCAGACACCTTGTCAAGTTTTTGAGTTTCAGGGAAGTGAGAGGACAAATCAAAGAGGAGCCAAGCAGAGCACAAGGACTAGAGTTTGAGTTACTAGAAGACACGCAAAGAGTAGAGCACATGCATAATTCCAGTAAGTACTCCTCTAGATAAGATGTCAAGTAGAGACAAAGGAGGAAAAAAAAAAAAAAAGAAAGAAAAAGTCCTGAGTGGGGTGCTCTGATGAGTTCATGTGCATCCCAAGTGTGTACACACATACTCTTTAACACACACACACACACACACACACACACACACACACACACACACACACACACAAAGAAATTTAAACATACAGTAGAAATAAAAGAATTTAAAGAATCAATTTCATGATAAAGATGGCAAAAATACTGTCAAGGTGTTAGTTTTCCCAGCTTGATACAGACAGACAATGGAATCCTGATTATAACCTTACTAAGCTGTATTAAGAATAGTGACAAAGTTCACATGCATAGGCAAATTAGAGCAGTTAAGATGATTGTGGAGAGGGAGAGCTGACACTACTAACCTCAAAATTTAATTCAAACTATTCTGAAAAAAATAAATGATGGCCATGTGTGGTACCGCACGCCTTTAATCCCAACACTCTGAAAGCAGAGGCAGGCAGATCTCTGACAGTTTGAAGCCAACCCGGTCTACATAGTGTGTTCCAGAAAACCCATCTTGAAAACCAAAAACAAACAAACAAAAAAACCACCACACACACACACACACACACACAAAAAGGGGGGGAGGGTGCAGGAGGCAGTAAAAGATCCAACCTCACCAGGAGAATCATGAAGATATCCACTTCAAACAAATCAGATGGCAAATACAAAACAAACACCAAAGAAAAGGTTGAGAAATGGGAACCTCTATACACTGGTAAGAACCTAAAATTATGCAGGCAATGGAAATGTCTGACAGTTTCTTAGAGAGCTAAACACAGACTACCACAGAACTGAGAAATGCTGTGTTCACAAAATGGTTGTATAAAATGATTATCATTATTTGGAAGTAGTATAAAAGCAGTAAAAAACAGAAGAAATGTACAGGGTAAATGTCTATGCGCTGATGAAAAATAAATTAACGCAGAACATGTGCTCAGAGCAATATTCAGCAAAGCAAAGAATGATGGAGAACACTGTGCTAAACAAAAGAATCAGGGCATAGGGAGTTGCAGGACAGCCAGGTGTTAAACAGAAATCCTAACTCAAAAAATGAGAAAGTCATAACTGTTATACTGTTCAATTTCCAGGCTTGTATTCAGTTCTTGCTTTCTCTGTGCCATCATGCCCCATAAGTATGTGAGAGAGGAGAAAAAAAATCATACATTAAACTTAAGAGCCAAGTTTATAGTTATCATTTTGTTCTCTTAAGTGTAAGCAAATCCTATTATTTTGCACACTGACAGGGAATATAAACATCTAGTAACCAAGTTCTGGGGCACAGCAGTGACTCACCAAGCTTCTCTGGCTCATCAGGACCCGTGCCTGCAATACAGCTGCTTTCCAAGCCATAGGTGGGATCCACCTTCCCAGAGGCTCTTGCGGCCTCTTGTACCTTTTTGACATGCGCTTCAACTAATTCCAGGGGTACTTCTTCTCGGACCCGAGAAAACTCCTCTGATTAAAGATAAAAAGAGAATAGCATTTTCATTTTGCATAGCTATGTGTTCCTACACATGACCCAGAGTGTCTGGCATAATAGCATTGGTTTAGCTGCAATAAGCTCTTTGGGGCAGAAGATAAAATGAATCAATAAATATTTCATGTTTTATGCTAAACATCATAGTAACTTAAATATTTTAAAAATATTTTTGATGATCTATTGGTAACAATTAAAACTGCAGTCCTAATTTTACCTTTGTGTTGGCTAGACTGGTAGTTGTAAAATCACCAAGGACCAAACCACTGTAAAGACAAAAATCCTATTAACCTAAGCCCATCTGGACAAAATTAATTAACTACAAAAATACAAAGTAAGTTTCATTCCTTAGCTCTACCAATTGCCTAATGCCACAAAAACATTTTTTTCTTTATATATTTGGGGTGGGGAGGGGAAATGTGTGTGTACATGTATGTAGGAGACAAGAACTACAGTAGTCTAAGATAAACCAAAAAGTAGTGATTCTTTTGCCTCTGCCAGCCAGAAGCTGGCATCTCGTAGGTGTCTGACATCACATCTAGCTGCTTCCCCAATTCTAAAGAAATATTCTATTGGCCAGCAAGATAGTTCAGCAGGAAAAGGCACTTGGGGCTAGACTGAGGGTTTTAAGTTTAATTCACAAGGCATACGTGGGTAGGAAAGAACCAAACTTCCCACTGCTAGTCCTCTGACCTTCAGACATACATCACGGTAGGTGACTGCATAAACACACACAAAATAGGTCTTAGAAAAAAGTGAAAGAAAACCTAAACAAATGCTCTTAACTTACAACCTATTTTAACACATTAAAAGGTTATTTATAATTTTTAATGAAGCCCATTATCTTTAGGGTCTTTTTGGTGATTTACATAAATAAGGATAATAACAGATATATGTATATATTAAAACATTTGTGAGTATGTATGTGTGGGTTTCTATTTGCATGTAAAATAGCTTACTAGCTCACTCCAGTGGGCATATGTGGAGATCAGAGGTTTACATCAGGCCACATTTTCTCTATCACTTTTCCCTCCATCTTACTCTCTGAGATACTGTCTCACCATTTATCTCTGCCCCAGGGCAGATGCTACAAGCACACACTGGAATGCCCAGCTCTTACATGGGCTTTGGAAAGCCAAATTCAGGTCCTCATGCTTTAATAATATCTAAATCTGAGGTCAGATGTTAGTGTTGGAGAAGTAGCTAACACAGAAAGTACATACCCAAAGCTGCTTTTGCTGCAGCAGATGCCACACGAGGGTCAACCACAGATGCTAAAAAAGCAACAGTACTCATCACTGGGTTCCCTGACTGGCTGAAAGGGACAGGCTGGTAAGCTAGCGGCCCAAGGGAAGCATCTGAATTTTCAAGGTATGGGTCCTCAATGGGAAGCCTCAAAAAGTGGAGGATGCATTCATCCTGAGTACGACTTCCAACATGTTCTGAGACTTTATTCCAATCATCCTTGTACATCTCCAGGGCCTAAAGGAACACATACACAAAAGACAGTTAATATAAAATAAAAAGGAAGTAGTATGGGGCAGGGTCTCATTATGTGGTACAAACTGGTTTCAAACTTCTAATCCTACTGTCTCGGCCTCCAAAGTGCTATGATAAGATGCAGGCAAAACCACTTAACTTGCTAAGGTTCTGTAGTCAGTAGTTCTAAAATAACTGGGTAGCGATTTAGTTGTGATGGCACATGCCTTTGAACCTCAGTGCTCAGTAAACTGAGGCAGAAGTCTTGAAGATTATCAGACTGGGAAAGAGCCTAGCTCAAAATAATAACATAAATGATTATTTGTATACATTAAAATAAAATGGTAATTTGACAGTTTCCTTGTAGTAAACGGTAAACCAGGCAACAAAAATAAATAAAATATATGCATATTATAACACTGCCCTTTAAAAGAATCAGTAATGTTTACATAAAAAATTCCAAAGAAACTATGGGATAGTAGTAGAGGATTAACACTAAATATCAAATGACAGGTTAAAAGAGCAACAGAAGACAAAAGCAATACATGTATTTCTCTAGTAGTAATTTAAACAAATTTAAATTGGAAAAAACAGTTGGAACAGCATGAGAAAGAAATAAAAACCAATAAATTATGTAAGATGAACATGATATAAAGAAAATCAAAGAGAAGTGAATGACTTAACTAAATGAAGAGACACAGTTAATTCCTCAGCTACCATTCTACGATCAAGCTAAATCATAATGACCAAAGACTGCCAGCAGGGGTAAGTAGGGTGGCTTAGATAGAAGTAACTTGTTTAGCAGCCCATGTGACGCTAGGAGGAACTGATTCCAAAGTTGTCCTGGTTTCCACATGGACAACATGTATATACAAGTACATAAAAACACAAAACAATAAAATTAAGATCTACAAGATGATATAATTTAATAGAAAATGAGACTAACAGTAAGATTTTGAAAATATAATAGTCTAAGTCATAAAATTTATAACTTTTGGTAAAAATTCTGACAAACCTTCAGTAATAACAGGTCAAATACAAAATACAGCAAGAAAATAAATATAAATACAAGGACTGAAGCAATTTAGAAGACACTTTTAGAGGCTTGCTGAAGATACATGTCTCTAGGGCCATGACTTCCTACCCTGTTCATTTTTTGGTGGGGGCATCTGGGAGAAAAGCAGGAGCTTTTGTGTGTCCTAGGTAGAGCTTCTTCTTACCTTCTCACAGCACTAGAAAACAAAACAAATTATCTCTCCTGCCTTCAATGACATCACATCTTTTAGCATAAGCCCAAACATGATCAAAACAACGCCATTCCCTCCTCTTCCAGATGACGGGTTAGTGAAATCCAAAGACACTATTCTAAGCCAGGAGGTGGTGGCATACATGCTTAAATCCAGCACTTGGGAGGTAGAAGCAGGTAGATCTCTGTGAGTTCAAGGCCAACTGGTCTACAGAATGAGTTCCAGGACAGGCTCCAAAGCAACACAGAGAAACCCTATCTTAAAAAACCAAAATAAATAAAAATGAACAATAAAAAATAAAAATGGCAAGGCATGGTAAAACATGGCTTTTATGTCAGCACTTAGGAAGTGGAGGCAGAAGCAGAGGCAGGTAAACGTCTGACTTTAAGGCCAGCTTGGTCTACACAATGAGTTCCACGACAACTAGGGCTATGTAAAGTACTTGGTCTCAAAACAAACACACACACACAATAAGTGGACAGTATCAAAAAATACTCAGAAATATTTTTTAGAAATATATCAATGAAGCAACTAGATTTACCCATTACAGACAAATCTAAATTTCATTTGGATATAATTCAATTCATACTTTCGCTGGTTTACTATTCTGAAGCTTATCTTGAGGCTGTGTGTATAGAAACAGGTGTGTGAGCCGGCATGCCCACACGTGTGCATGACCAGAGATCAATGTCAGGTTATTGTCCACTATTGATCTCTACCTGATTTTTAGACACGGGGCACTCTCTAAGCTAGAGCTCACTAAACTGTCTAGAATGTCAGTCATTTGGCTCAGCTGGTTAAAATCTTTGCAGCCAAGCCTGACCACCTGAGTTCAATCTTGGATCCTATATTGGGGAAGAAAAATATTGCCTCCATGTAGTGTCCTGCGCCCACTACAACACAAGTAAAACAAAGAAACAAATAACAAAGCCCTTAGCTACCTCCTTTCTTTCTCCTAGTGCCAGAGTTATTGAAAACTACTGCTGTCAGCCCAACTACTCAAAATTGTCTTGACTGATGGCCTAAATCACAACAGATCTGAAGGCTAGAAAAACAAGGCTCGCACTGTGTACACCAAAGGCCAAGGTACAAATATGGAAGGACAGAAACATGCTTTGGTTTCTGAAAAAAGGGATCCTACGTGGCCTAAGCAGTGAAGCCCCCACCCTACCCCCTTTTCTTTCTTTTTCCTGGTTTTTCGAGACAGGGACAGGGTTTCTCTGTAGCTTTGGAGCCTGTCCTAGAATTAGCTCTTGTAGACCAGGCTGGCCTCAAATTCACAGAGATCTGTCTGCCACTGCCTCCCAAGTACTGGGATTAAAGGCATGTGCCACCATACCTGGCATTTTCTGTGCATGTATATGCATGTGTGCTGCTTTTTCTATGAAGGTTTTTAAGACAGAGTTGTCATATCTAATCATGAAGGAAAGGACCTGCAATCCTTAGGCACAAGACTTCAAATGATAGGATTATAGGCTGTATACCGGAAAACCAACTTTTAAGCTAGTGATTGCGCTAAACAAACTGCATTTACGGACAGTGTTAATGTTAAACAATGCTGCTGAGACTTACTTCTTCTTAGGTTAAAAAAAAAAAAGAAAATCAACATAAACACAGCCTAGATCTCACCTGCAGCGAAGAAAATGTACTATTGTTTAAGGGTACACCAGTTTGCTTCAGTATGTTCAGAGTAAACAGTAGCTCAGAACTTCTTACGTCACTCTGTAATATCTACTAATCTCATATTTTTGGTTGTGAATCTAGTCTTTAATGGTTGAGCCATCTCTCCAGTCCTATCCACTAATCTTAATGATCAAAAAGCAAAGAACACCAGTGTCCAGAAGTAACTGCTGCTGTTTCCAGTTCTAGTACTATTAAATTTCTCGTCATGGCACAAAGATTCCAAAATAGCACTGAAAAAAGATGTATTCACTTGGGAGTATTGAGTACACACTCCTGTCCAATCACATGCATGACAAGCATGGC
The DNA here is from genome assembly GCA_004026605.1 of Ondatra zibethicus. NCBI lineage: Eukaryota > Metazoa > Chordata > Mammalia > Rodentia > Cricetidae > Ondatra > Ondatra zibethicus. The sequence goes on from PVIU01009291.1 coordinate 13,339, forward strand.
TGGTCAAGAGTTCTGATTTTAAAACGTGGTACTGAAAAGGCACATGCTTAACACTGAAATCCAAAGGATAGACTAGAATAACTGAAAATACTAACAAAAACACCAAAAAAGTTATCTTTTCAAATTTTACTGAGAGAAAATGAAGAAAACAGAGGAAGTAGAAACTTGAGGAAGTAGAATCAGCTGCAGGGCTACGTCACTGTTAGCTTACCTCCAGGAGAAGAAGAGTCTCCTGCTCGGTCCACTCCCTTCCGGCACTAGCACCTTTGCTCTAAAGACACAAAGTCAGAGATTATTTACTCATCACAAAAGGACAGTGAGGGGGCTCAAGATGACAGCAGGGCTTTATTCAATCCACCAAGATGAGTCCCCCTATAACTAAACATTCAAAACCTTCAACAGAAGGTCCCACATGCTTTAACAGATTCTTGTTTTCATTACTCACAGGAACTACTTCCATGCTATTTAAACTTTGGAAGACATGCAATCTGAAAATTTATAAATAAATCATCTATAATTATACAAAAATAATCTAAAAGCCAGGCAGAAGGATGACAGGGTAAAGGCTGTCACCATTAGGCCCAAGAGCCTGAGTCTGATTCTCCAGAACCCACATGATGGAAAGAGAACAGTGACTTCCAAAACTTGTCCTCTGACCTACACACAACCATGAGTGTGCACACACATACACACATAAATAAATGCAATGGGGAAAAAATTAAGGTAAATATTTAGTTAAACTCGAAAAAAGATCTTTCCCTAGGATTCTAGGACAAAATGCGCCACATATATACACTAGATTATTCTTTAATAATTTACTTTAGTGGTACGAGTGTTTGGCCCACATGTGTTCACCGTGTGCAAGCAGTGCACACAGAGGCCAGAGAGAACAGCGGGTCCCTGCAACTGGACTTATATAAGGTAGTAAGTTCTGTGTGAGTGGTAGGACCCAACTAAGGTCCTGTACAAGACCACAGGGTCATCTTTGACACCCAAAGTTCAGATTCTTAATTCCAACCCTAACAATTCCACATTATCCCCAATGTATATCTCTGAAAAGTCTCCAAGTGAGTCCCTAAGCTCACATGACCACTTTCTTGACAATCCTTTCCAAGAGGAAGACGGTTTTAGGATATAGGTACCCTATAGGATATAAACCATGTAAGCTATGACAAGAGAATCCTTGATTTGCAGGGAATGTTCCAATCATAGATTTACTTGGGACAGGCTACAAGGAATAGTTGATAATATGCTCTACTTTTAAATGTATGAACTCCAAAGACAAATGCTATAATACTACAAATTTTCCTACTTTTGATTTCTCTAATTTTTGAAAGCCTGTTATATATAAGCATAAAAAAATTACGATTCCATGGTTTCCTTGTGTTGCTAAAGCTTTCCAATGTAAATGCTAGAATTTCATTCTGTATCTGAGTTACATGCACACAGTAAAGATTTAATTATGCTTTACAACGTTCAGTTTAAATCATGATGTAGTATCAAACATTTGCAAAACAAAACTAAACACAAAAATCCCAAAATTCAGTTTTTAACCTATGTATCCAGAATTCCTAAAAGTTAAGCTTTTTTCTGGTTTTGTGGTACATAGAAATGAACCCAGACCATAGGGCATAGTAGACAAGTGTCGTCTCACTGAGGTAAATCTTTAACTATAAAAGCAAGTTTAATGAAAATATGCACTAGAACTCACAATATTGCTAAAATGCACTTAGAAGTATTTTAAAACAAAGGAACTTCTTAATGAACCTGAATCAGAGGTATCAATCAGATTGAGAAATAAAACCATTAACATTTCATCTGACTTCAGAAGGAACCAAACACAAGAAAATCTAGGGACAATTATACAACTTAGACATGGACAGCAATGATGAGCAGGCCAACAACCATCTCTCCATTCTTCGACGTACAAGAATTCGCTCCATCTCCACTGCTTACAGCAATACCTATTTCCTATCTTAAGGACAAGGGGCTTTCAGAAACCTCACCAGGGGCTTAGAAATGTAAGCTGCAGGAGAATTCTATATGGTTTGTTTCTTTTATATTAATGAGGTACACAAATCTATGGATTTCAGATAAAAACTTCATTATCATGTAAAAAAAATTGTGAAAGGGAGCAAGAGGTACAGCTCTGTGCTTAAGGCCACTTACTGCTCTTGGAGAGAAAACAAGCTCAGTTTCCACCACTCAGGTGGTTACAAACAATTTTAAGTACAGATCAAAGGATATAATTCCCACTTCTGACCTCTAAGGACACTAGGCTTCAAGTGTAGCCTATACACATAGTACACATACAGATAAAACATTCCTACACGTGGAAAAACAAACAATCAAAACACAAAAACCTTCACCTTAAAATGGCAAAGGGGGATGAAGAGAAGGCTTAGAACGCACTGGCTGCTCTTCCAAAGACCCAAGTTCAGCTTCTAGCACTAGCATGGCGGCTCACAGCATCGCAAACTACAGTTTGGGAACCCCACACCCTCTTCTGGATTACGCTGACAATAGACAAACAAGTGGTACACAGATGATATGTGTGTATGTATGATATATATACACATATATATGTATGTATACACACACATACAGACAAAACTTCACACAAAGTAAAATAAAAAATAAACTTTATTACAAAATAAAAATAGCTGGGCATGGTGACACAGGCATTTAATACCAAGGTTCAGGAAGCAGTGACAGGAAGATCTCTGTGAGTTCAAGGCCAGCACTGTCTACAGAGTGAGTTCCAGGACAGACAAGGCTATGTAGAGAGAACTTAGTTAAAAACAAAAATAAAAACACCAAGTGGTAGTGCCACACATCTTTAGACTCAGGAGGCACAGGATCTTTGTGAGTTTGAGGCCAACCTGGTCTACAAAGTGAGTTTCAGGACAGCCAGAGCCACACAGAGAAACCCTGTGTTGAAAAACTAAAATAAAAAAATAACTACAAAGGATTCCTCCTTTAAGTCTTAATTAATTGGTCTGATAGCAAAGTACAAAAGCATTCAATACATTTCAATGCTTTTAACATTAGGTTTCATTGGCTGTACATCTTGTTTGTTTACTTTTTTAGTTGCTTTAGATTTCTGGGTCTCTTTGGCTTTGCCTTCAAACACACACACACACACACACACACACACACACAATGTGTGTACAAATAGAAAAACAATTGCCAATCCACAGTTTCCTTGTGTTGATAAAACTGATAGAACTTCATCCTGTATCTGAGTTACATGCACATAGTAAAGGCTTAATTATACTTTAATGATATTACAGCATATTTATATATACACAAATGTTTATGTATATGTCTACATGTATATGTGTGTTTACCATATGGAAACCTGATGAACAAAGAAGCCAGAACAGGGTGTTAGACCCCTAGAAGTCATGGATGGCTAACTATAAAATGAGTGTTGGGAGCTAAACTAAGAACATTTACAAGTGCAGTAAGTTCTCTTAACCACTGAGCCATCTCTCCAACAGCAGTGTTTTTGGGTTTTTTTGTTTTTTGGGTTTTTTTTTTTGTTTTGTTTTGTTTTGTTTTTTTGAGAATGAATCTTTCTTTATTAGACTTAAACTCAAGGTAATCAGCCTGCTGAGTGCTGGGATAACAAGCTTAAGCAATTATCACAAGTTTGGGGGATGGATTTTGTCCTAATCATGCAATCTGTATGAAAATAAGCAGACTGTTCCTTTTACTTTTTACACTATTTTTACACTATTACAGTGCTTGAACAAACAAAAATTCTATTACTAATAAACATTTAAGTTATTTATTTTCATTTTGTCAGTTCTATGTAAGATTTTACAAAGCTTTCTTGTTTTTGGTTTCATGACCAACAACACTAGTTTTATGTCTATCAATAATTAGATATCTATGCATGCCTTTAAGAACATTCTACATTTCTTTGGTGTTTGCTACAACTTACTCAGTGGAATCTTGACCTAGAGTGCTGTTTTGAGGAATCCCTTTAATTACCTGCTACCCAGGGATAGAGGTAAGTCCATCCTAGTCTTGACCATTTCTCATTCTTTCAATTTTTGTTTACATATTTCTATGCTTTTAAAATAGCCTATATGCACATATATGGATTTGGAATCTGAAAATATCATGCCTTCTCAATTACAGCTTTTTTTGTTTGTTTGTTTGGAGACAGGGTTTCTCTGTAGCTTTGGGGCCTGTCCTGGAACTAGCTCTTGTAGACCAGGCTGGCCTCGAACTCACAGAGATCTGCCTGCCTCTGCCTCCTGAGTGCTGGGATTAAAGGCATGCGCCACCACCCAGCTTCAATTACAGCTTCTTCTCACCAGATATGTTTAAGTTACTTCACCTGCTATCTACTTATGCTAGTATCAATACACTGCTCCAACACTGCAGTGTATGCAGGTATATCTTCTTCCATGTTTTACTTTTACTTGTGTCTATGTTCTAATTTAACCCAATTTGACAATTTTTGCTTTTCCAGTAATTAAACTTTAAAAAAATGTTAAAAAAAAACAACTGTAGAGATAAGTCAACAGGTATAATCACTGGCTGTTTTTCCAAAGCACTAAGGTTCCATAATCCTTTATGGTGGCTTATAATCATCTGTAACTCTCCAGTTCCAGAGCATCTGATATCACCTTCTGGATTCAGAGGGTACTGCACGCAAATGGTGCACAGACATACATGCAGGATTATATATATAATTAAAATTTTAAAATTATATTAAATTAAAATTAATAAAATTATATATAATTAAAATTTGAAAAATACAAATAAAAATATACTGTGGCTGGAACTGAGTAGCGGGGCCCTTGCCTAGCATTTGAGAGGCCCTAAGTTCTATTTCCAGCATGTAGGTTAAAGTTTGAGAGCACACATGCATATATGTTATTATCTCTAGAGTCAACTGAGAATCAACCAACCATCCTTGCTAATTTCCAGTCTTCTTAAAATATTCCCTGTATTGTATCCTTCTGTTTGGACAAGATTTGTTTCTTCTGTTTTAAAAAAACTCTCTTGTGGGCTGGAGAGATGGCTCAGAGGTTAAGAGCATTGCCTGCTCTTCCAAAGGTCCTGAGTTCAGTTCCCGGCAACCACATGGTGGCTCACAACCATCTGTAATGAGGTCTGGTGCCCTCTTCTGGCCTGCAGACATACACACAGACAGAATACTGTATACATAATAAATAAATAAATATTTAAAAAAAAAACTCTCTTGCTTTAGAGCTGACAGGCTTCAAACATACTACATTGTACAGCCTTTTATCAAATTCACATATATGAGGATATATATATTTATATAATAATATATATAAAACCTACTAGTCAATTATACTTTAAATAGCTGTGTTGGGACTTATAACATTAATTTACAACTTATCAGTCTACTTTCAATTAATATTTTTGCATTTCATATAAAATGTAGTAACTTCCACAGAGTATACTTCCAGGTCTACTGAAGTTCTTCGTGCTGTATATGGAAGTGGTCACTCAAATCCACACATAATGGATCTACACATTGTCATTACTTTTATAGTAAATGGTCTTTAATGTTACAAGCTCAATGGCGTGTGTTACCACATGGAGCAAAAAAAAAAAAATTCTGTACTGATTCATGTATTGGCTTTTCAAGTATAATTTATTCAATTACACATGCTATAAAAAAGTTTTGGTAAATTATAATTTCAGGGGCTGGAGAGATAGCTCAGGGGTTAAGAGCACCAGCTGCTCTTCTAAAGACCTGGATTATTACCCCCAGCACCACATGGCAGCTCTTAAGTGCCTGTAACTCCAGTTTGATCTGATCTGACATGACACAGCAAACATACAAACAAAGCACACAAACATACAGGCAAACACTTACATACACATAAAAATAAACATGGCTGCAGAGATAGAACAATAGTAAGAGCATTTGTCACTTGTCCAGGACTCGGCTTCTATCCCCAGCACCCACATGGTATAGCTCACAACCATCTTCTAACTTCAGTTCCACAGCATGCAACATACTCTTCTAGCCTTTGTAGGCATAATGAAAGTGTGCAGAATAAAGACGTATATGCAAGTGAAACACTCCAAATATGAATCTCACAACCAAGAAATGGCCAAAAGAGCTAGGGAAACATAAGTTAAGAAAGAACTAAAGAAGAAGGTAAAAACTCACTATGCTCTAGGTAATTAAGAAAAGCAGGTAGATTAGGATGCTGTACTGCCAGGAGCCACTGCTGACTCTTAAGCCTACCTGTTCTCACTGCTCTTCATCCTGAGGAATTTCCTATACTCAGGGTAAGTTCTACACTTTTAAACATCTACAAACACTTTGTTTTACCCCACTGATTACTACTTTACAATACAAGTTATTTGTCCTTTGATTTCTATGATTGATGCTAAAGCATCAGCCATCAGCTGATTTGTTTCAGGTTGTTTATTTTTCTCTTTTCTTTTTTTTTGAGAGTTTCCCTATGTTACAGCTTTGGCTGTCCTGGAACTCACTCTGTAGACCAGGTTGGGATTAAAGCACCAGCAGCGTTTTATTATGCATTTAAATTCAATTTCATTTCTTACCCTTATATTTACCCTCATTTTGCTTTTATCATAGTTTAAAAGGGTATTATTTTTGAGTCAGGTGTGGATGTGTGTGTATTTATTTCTGAGGTTGTATACATGGAGGTCAAGGGACAACCTCGAGTGTAGGCCCTTAGCTTCTACCTTGTTTTGGCAATGTCCATTTCACTGTATCCCTCTGTGCTCCCTACTCCAGATACTGGACCCGCAAGCTTCAAAAGGGTTCTTCTGTCTCCTCCCTTCTTGCTGCAAGAAGGTGCTACCACATGCAACTGTTATGTGTGTGCTGGAGATCTGAATTTAGGCTGTCAGGCTTAATTGTAACTCCTGGAATCACTAAGACATCTTGCCAGCCTCTGAATGTGTACATCTTTTCATTAGTTCCAGCACAGAGTTAACCATGACATAGTCAATCTATCAATCCTACTGTTGGAGTCTGAATGTACTTGGCCCCCAAATACTCTCACAGGGAGTGGTACTAAGAGATGTGGCTTCGTTTCAGTGGGAATGGCCTTGTTGGAGGAAGTGTATCACTACAGGACTGGCTTTGAGGTTAACTATGATCAGGATAGTGTCTCAGCTGACTTCCTGCGACCTGTGAGAGTAACACTCTCAGCTCCAGCACATCTGCCTGCTCCCTGCCATGATGATAATGAACTGCACCTATGAAATTGAAACTGAGCCATCCCGATTGAATGTTTTCTAAGTGTTGCCATGGTCATGGTCTCTTCACAGCAAAAAAAAAAAACAAAACAAAAAACAAAAAAAAAAACCCTAAGACACCTAGTCCTCCCCTTGGTGCTCTTTCAATGATAAATTAATTCTTCTTACTGCTGACAACATGTCTCCTGCACTTTGTTCATAATGTTTTGTCCTTTCTCCACCACTCTCCAGTTGTTTATCTCATTGGTTCAGTGTGTAAACAGGGCTTTAAGCTCACTAACCTGCTTTGTAATCAGAATGGTCTGCTGAATCAATTCAGAGGCTCACAAAGTTAATGCCTGATTCTTAATTTATATTCTAATTTACTTTTCAAATTGTATTATCCTCATAAAATACTATCCATATTATTTTTAAATCTCTGTTAATCATATACGTGACTATTGCAATGCACTTGACATCAGTAAAAACCTTGCTGGCTCCTATCAGAGACTTATAAAAAGACATGCAAGTGGTGGTCCATGTGGGTTTATAAAAGTCTTTACCTTTGCCAGTGTTTTCTTAGAGTAAATGTCAGTTCGAAGACCAAAATTCTGCAAATCAATTGGTTTTTCCTTGTTCTTCTCGGGAAAGTTTAACATCTGCTGAGCAGCAGGGACCTATGAGGCAGATAAATGACAAATGACTGTATTAATCTGTTCAAATTTGAGGGGATAAAAGTTTTTGGGGTGTTTTTGTTTTATGACTAAAGTTACAGACAGTTATGAGTTGCCACATGAGTGGTGAAAACTAAATGCGGGTCCTTAGGAAGAGCAGTCAGTGCTCTAAACACTGAGCCATCTCTCCAGTCAACATCTTAGTCAGCTGAGGACAGTGATACACTCCTTTAACCTCATCATTCGGGAGGCAAAGGCAAGTGGATCTCTGTGAGGGCAGGGCTAGCCTGGTCTACAAAGTGAGTTCCAGGACAGTCAGAGCTACTGTCTCAAAAAATAAGACACAACAAAAAAACAAAAACAAAATGCTTTGGATCAAGCAACAAAAACCAAGAACAACAACAACAAAAGTAAATATACCTCCACAGTAAACTGGTAATAAACTCACCATCAAAAAGACAAGTATTGCCAGGCAGTGGTGGCGCACACCTTTAATCCCAGCAGGAAGGCAGAGGCAGTCAGATCTCTGTGACTTCAAGGTAACAACTGGTCTACAGAGCCAGTTCCAACACTGGCTCCATAGCTACTGAGAAACCCTGTCTCAAAAACAAAAATCAGCCAGGTGGTGGTGGCACACGCCTTTAATCCCAGCCCTCGGGAGGCAGAGGCAGGAGGATCTTTGTGAGTTCGAGGCCAGCCTGGTCTACAAGAGCTAGTTCCAGGAGAGGCTCCAAAGCTACTGAGAAAAACTGTCTCAAAAAAACCAAAAACAAAAACAAACAAACAAAAGAAGCAAGTATTTTTGGTGCTCCCTTAAGTCAGAAAAAAGAGGAAATTTTCCTGATAAAATGAAAACTCACTTTCACAATGAAGAGAAAATACAATATGAAATCCTACTATTAATTTTATACACTCACTAGTCTTTCAAAAATGATGTCTATATACTTCTGAAATCTTTAGTAAAGTTATTAATAAAGGATCTAAAATAAAATGTATGCTTCCAAGACACATATTGAATGACAAGTTTGCTTATTATCTGCTTATTTACTAGTGACATTAATGGCAAATGAATAAAGAGCTAAAGAGTAACAAAAACTTTGGTAATGTCATAGTATAATGTCTCAGAATTGGTGGCGCAATATTATCTTGAACATTACATATTCACAACGTTATGAACTTTTTACATCTGGAGAAATAAAAACCAAGATACACAATTCCAAACCTATCAGCTAAGAAACAACACTAAGGGAATTATCCCCATCACGAGAATAAGAACTTCCAATCAGATCCAAGAATGAAACTCAAGAGCTGAAAAACCTAACTTACCTGAGGTGACCGAAGATGCAGAGGAACAAGCCCTGAGGGCGTGTCAGCCAACACATTGAAATGAGGAGTAGGAGGAGGGCCCATTGCCATGGGTCGACTTTCTGGATCAACTTGGTAGTTAACAAGACCCCATTGCTCTAAGAAGGCATGAACCCTGAAAGATAAAAGTTCTGTACATTACAATCTAATGAAGCAATCTTATCTGTGAACCCATAATCATGCACTTGAGAAAAACTAGAATAAAGAACACATGTGCAGCATCCAAGCATCTTGTTTCTGTTTGAGGGAGAGTAACTATGGGTGTTTGTTTTATATTTGAGCTGGCACTACAATGTAGCCCTGGCACCTCTCACTATAAAGACCAGGCTGGCCTTGAATACACAAGGCTGTTTTCCAAGTACTGAGATTGAAGGCGTTCACTGCCAGCGCCCTCAAATAACAGTTTTAATCACAAAACAAACAAAACAAACAAACACTATCAAATGCTTATTTAGGCCAAAATGAAAAGTCATTCTCAGCGCTGGAGAGATGGCTCAGTGGTTAAGAGCACTAACTGTTCTTCCAGAGGACCCGGGTTCAATTCCCAGCACCCACATGGTAGCTAATAACTGTCTGTAACTCCAAGATCTGACATCCTCAGACAGACATAAATTTAAAAAAAAAAAAAAGTCATTCTCTGACCAAATTCAGAGAAGAAAATCCCAATTTCCTGGGACGATATATACACTCCCTACTCAAATTCCTTGCCATTGTATGATCTGACTATAAATCAAAGGCTATAAACTATGCAACACAGTATTGTGGGACAGAATATTTGTTTAACTATGTAAAGATGTGTTCTGTTTTATGTAGTCTGTCTAAGGTACCTGATTGATTTAAAAAGCTGAATGGTCATTAGCTAGGCAGAGAAAAGGGGAGCCTGTCAGACAGACAGCAAGGACAGGAAAGTGGGATGGACACTACACAGATGAGGTAAATAACCCTGAGGGCAGCACACAGACTCATGAAAATGGGTTGATTTAAGTTTTAAAAAAAAAAAAAAATCTAGCTAGAAACAAGACTGAGGGGACTGCTCTTCTAGAGGACCCAGGTTCAACTCGCACCATCCACATGGCAGCTCACAACTGTATGTAACTCCAGTTCCAGGGGATTATCTGAGACCCTTTACCCCAACACACATAAAAAACAAAGCTAAACTAAAAAAAAAAAAAAAAAAAAAAAAAAGGAACAAGCCTCAGCTATGGCCGAGCATTCATAATTAATAAGTCTCCAGGTCATAATTTGGGGCTGCCAGTAAAGGCACAAATTACTAAAATAACTATTAAAAAGGCAGAATACTTTTGGGTGCAATGAAGCAGGTATCCAGGTAATCTCGTCAGATGAGGACAAGAGCCAGTCTCCAACACCTGGATCGGGCTACTCCTAACTTCCTGTAGCTCCTGCTCCACGAGAGTTGAGCCCACCCACCGGACTTCAAGCTCAAACAGGAACACATGAGACACATGAAGAAAAGTAACAAGAAACTGGAATACAGAATCAGGTAAATCTAAAGAGCTACGAAGCTCGAAAGACTTGGAGAACAGGACCTACACCAAACACGTACCTCATCACGGCACACACATCTCCGGTCAGGTTTCTCCGACAAGCAGTACTGGTTAAATATTCTTGGGGGTTTAGACGGTATGTGTCAATCATAAAATTTCGATATGCCAAATATCTAAAAAACAAGGACAAAATTTATATGGTAGACTTGTGTCTTTCAGATAAAGGATTCCCAAAGCCAAAACTCAAAATCTTTGACAACCATAGGCAAAAAACAAAACAAAACAAAAAAAAGGTAATGTTAAACAACATTGATATTGTATTAAAATAATAATAATTCTAATAAATTCAGAAGCAGTAAGATGTATAGCACATTGTAACAACACATAAAGTAACTTGAACGCTGACATCCACCTAGTCTTGGTTGCTAAGCAGTGTTCTCCACACTGTCTGTGAAGTTGTTCCCCTAATACCCAGATTCTATCTATTCCTTCACACCTAAAGAAACTGAAGCACAGAGCATTTGAAAAGCAGCCTGGAACTGAGGGCTGGAGAGTGAAAAAACCAGAACTCAACGCATCTCAGACCTGTGCTTTCAATAGTGAATCACCCTTACTCTCCACCCGAGGACTTGGCTCTGGACATATCAATATGCTTTCTCAGGGCAATCCATTCAGAAAGTCATAGCCAGACAACCAACCAAAATGATCAAATTCAAGGGAAGAGAAAAGCAAACAAAAACAAGAAAAACTTGAGACTAAATGTCACAGAAGAATCCAAAGTATACTACTGCAGCATTTCTGCCACAAATGCTTTTTAAAAATCCAAAATGTTAAGGATTGTGACATCTACCAACAAGGTTCGTTTGTCCCCCAAGACACAGTTTCTTTGTGTAGCTCTGGCTATCTAGCCTGGTCTACTTCGTGAGACTGATCTCAAACAAATACAAACAAAAAAGAGCCAACAAATAAAAACAAATTTGCAGAAATACATGACAATGGGTCAAAAGAAAGACAAAAATGCTTCCTGACAAGGAACCTCCTTCCAGTTTCCTTTTGTAAATTTTCAGACTGCTTTATTTTTTAAATGTATTTATTTATTATAGATACAGTATCTGCCTGCATATACACCTGCATGACAGAAGAGGGCACTACATCTCATTACAGGTGGCTGTGAGCCACTTTGTGGTTGCTAGGAATTGAACTCAGGACCTCTTAACCTCTGAGTCATTTCTCCAGGCCCTTAGTTTCTTTCAATCCTATTGCAAAAGCAATGCTTTAAGAAATTTAACTCAATTCAAATGCAGTTAGATGGAACTATATAACATGCTTGTAATTAGTAATAATTTACCATGGGGATAAAAATTCTATTCCCCATCAGACCATTATATGTAAATGCATGTAACATCCATAGAAACAATTAAAGGCTATGACAAACCTCAACTAAACACCATTTACTAGATTTAATATTTAAATGCTAGAACTGATATACATATACTATGAAGTTTAGAAAGAAGAAAAACTACAAGTTCCTTTGAAGTAATAAAGGTGCAAAAAAAGATATGAATAATTTATGAGTGGTATACACACTATTTGCAAATTACAAAAATAAAAAACAAAAGAAAAGAAAACAAAACAGTAACAACTAAGTGAGAATTGTGACTTTACAATCAGGAAGGATGGGGAGAAGGCTCAGTTAAAGAAAGCCTTCTTTAACTCCAGCTTCAGGAGACCCAATGCCCTCTCATGGCCATCACAGTCACTGCATTTAGACAATACACATGTGCAGGCAAAACACTCATCTACATAAAACTAAAGTCACACATCCATGCTACAAACATAAAAGTGCTATAAACACTAGGCTCACATTTCTGGAGTCTTGGATTTGTTTTTCCCATTAAAAAACTCAGGAAGAGCACGCCGTTCAATCACATGAATACTGAAAGAAAAGAGATTGAGATTGGTTTGGTTTTTTTTTTTTTTTTGAAAAAGAATTAAATCTTAAAATTTCAGCTATGCATTACTCAATTTTCAAAGGGAAACTAATAAATCCAAAAACTGTGTACTTCCTGCTAAAATTAGTTTGACTGGACAATTTCCTTTACGTGTAAGAAGAAACAACACAGTTAAAAGGTTGTGAATTTTTGACCCATATAACACATTGTAATTTTCTATTGTCTAAATTAACTGAAAAACTTCTACTGGAATAGTGGCTCAAGTCTGTACCACCAACAACTGAGAAAGAGTCAAGATTGACAAAAATCTGATGATAGCCTGGGGTATAACTCAAGGCCCAGTCTCAAAAAGAAACAAAAATTATGAGGAAAATAAAAATTTTATCATTTCCTTTTTCTATAACATTATGGCAATAAAATGGCACAAAATGATAAGACTTCTTTGGAAAGTGGTTAACAAAACTCAGAGTATTGCCACACAATGAAGTCATCCGAGAGTTGGAATTTATAACAGTTACTCAGATTCCTCAACACCAGTTTGTCTTCTTCTAGCCCTCAAAACTGTGATGAACTAAAATATGTCAAGGGTTGTCAGCTCTTATTAAGTAACTATATATAAAGATATCTGATAACTTTCAAGTATTTTTTAGGTCAGTATTTTTGTGTGGTGTGTGTGATGACATATGGGTTCGAAAGAGAGCTTTCCAGAGAGGCAACATGCTAAGTATTAATTACATAACAAATCAGTGATCTATGAAACTTTGTATTTAAAACAACTTTTACTTCTAAATTGTTTTTAAACAATTTTAAAACAAATAAGGCAAGAAAGGGAATAATACCCCAACCTAGAAATCGCAAAAGTGAGGCCAGCCTGGGTTACAAGACCCTATAGCACAGTGATTCTCAAACCTTCCTAATGCCATGACTCTTTAATACAGTGCCTCATGTGTGGTGATCCCCAAACATAAATTTATTTTGCTGCTACTTTATAACTGTTATTTTACTGCTGTTATAAACTGTAATGCAAATATCTGCTATTGAGGATATCTTGATATGCAACCCCAAACGGGTCACAACCCACAGCTTAAAAAAAAAATGCAATTGATGAGGAAACACAAAAAACAACAAAAAAAAACCTAAGAATATGTAAAAATTAAATAAATAAATAAATAAATAGCCACCCATATTCTTTATTCAGGGTGACAATACAGCACAAACCAGTTTGAATATAAGTGTTCCCATCCCTCAGGTGGAAAAAGTCTACTCACCAGTTATAATCAAACCAGGACGCATAGCTGGGAATAATGATGTGATTGGTCTGTTCTGTCACATTATCTTCACCTGGGTCAACAGACCGACTCGGATCCCCTTTGCTAGGATCCTCATCTTCCTATAAAAATATGAAAGACAAGCTAGCTCAGAGAAAAAAAGCTACAGACAAATCACACAAATACTAGGTCAAACAAAATGAAGATAGTGGGTCCAATTGGAAGGAGCAGGAAAACAGTTCTCAAGCACAGATCTTCCTTACTTTTAAAGGGATAAAAGCAGTGTGCCGACAATAGACTTTATTTTTTTCTTTTATCAAAATAAAAGAACACTTAAATTATCTAATAACAAGATTAATTTAAAAAAAGAAACACTGTTTCATAATCAAGAACTAACAGGTACCAAATCTTCTTTCTCACAAGAGCTTTTCAGTTTTTGAAACTGTTATTTTAAGTGTATTCCAGCATGTACCCTTGTACACAGTGTCTAGAGACGCCAGAAGAGGGCATCAGTTCCTCTAACTCTACAGACAGTTATGAGCCCCACCATGTGGTGGTGGGAATCAAACCAAGTACTCTACAAAGAGCAGCAAATGTGGTGTCTCTAAAGTCCTTCACAATGGTCTTTTTGTTTTGTTTTGTTTTACTCATACAGTTTTAAGAACACAAATCAATAATTAATTTTTACATTATTTACAAAAAGGGTAAAGATTTTAACAAAGCATAATGATAAGATTGCTTCTATTCCAAATACTAAACAGAAGTGCCTGTTAATATTCTTAAACACCAGGGCTGGAGGGATGGCTCAGTGGTTAAGAGCATTGCCTGCTGTTCCACCAAAGGTCCTGAGTTCAATTCCCAGCAACCACATGGTGGCTCACAACCATCTGTAATGAGGTCTGCTGCCCTCTTCTGGCCTGCAGGCATACACGCAGACAGAATATTGTATACATAATAAAATTTAAAAAAAAAAATCCTTGAACACCAAAACTAGTTGATTCCTCATAACGATCCAAGAGTTACAAAAACAACTAAATATTTCTGTAGAAAAGCAGGCAGAAGCAGTAAGTTATGAGCATAACACACATCCAAGAAGTGCAAATAAAAGGCATATAACAGTAGTCCTAGGCCCCCATGTAGGAGACCTAACTCCCCCAATTTTTTCTCTCACAACTGAATGCACACACACCACACACATAGCCTGTGTTACACATTGAGACCCTGTTCCAATCCTACTGGATCAGCTATCCAGTTTAAATGATCAGATGAGTTTATAATGACATAGTCTGAGGATCTCAGAAATTTCCTTTACTGATATCTCAGATTACACTTTACAAATGGCAGCCAGATCTTGTAGGTGTCTTTGAATTGTTGGCCTTCATATTCTTTTTTGGAGTGGATGTTGTATGAAGGTCAGAGGTAAACTGTGGAGCCAATTTTTCTGCTTCTTCCTTTACATGTGTTCAGGAGACTGCACGACAACTGCTTTTAACAGCTAAGCCATCTCAGCATGCCTGACAATTTCCAAAGAAGATAAACCAAACATTCAGAAAATATCTAAAAGCCTCCAACTGACTACTGATGATTAGCATAAGCATACATACGATGGAAGCCAGGTATGGTGGGACACACCTTTAATCAAAGAACTAAGGAGGCAGAGGCAAAGGAAATTTGAGTTTGAGAACAATCTATTCTATATAGTAAATTCTTGGTAAATTATCAACCTCTCCTCATGTTTGTGTGTCTAAACCTTGTGTAAGAAGTAAATGTTCATATGGATGTGCACAGATATGTAAGAGTGTCCTCCCTTGATCACTGTCTAGCTGTTTGTAAGATAGGGTCTTTAATAAGCTTGGAGTGTCCTGATGTGATTGTGCTGGCAGAGCTCTGTGGATTCAAATGTCTATACACCTCAAATCTCCCGCACTGGGCAGATTCCACTGTTGCTTCCTCACTAGGCTCTGCTCTGGGAGCTGGAGATCTAAAATCAGGCCCTTATGCCTCAGGAGCAGGTACTTTAAGATCTGAGCCTCAGACCCTAATTTTATAATTTTTAAAGCTATGAACCACTTTTCTATTAAGAAATACTTTGATTCCAGGACAGCCAAGTCGGGACTGACTGTTATACAGAGAAAACCTGTCTTGAGCACCACCACCAATGAAATATTTTGAGTCAGGCATGGTGGATCATGCCTTTATAATCCCAGTGCTCAGGGGTCAGAGCCAGCCTAGAGCTCAGAGGGTAAGACCAGCCTGATCAATAAAGCAAGATCCAGGATGACTAGGAAAGCTACGCAAAGGAAGCTTATCTTGAAAAAAAAAAGGAAAAAGAAAAATTTTGAATCTATGTTCTTTTGTATACTGTACAATTTCTTACACTTTATTTGACCAAGATTTGCCATGCCATACTAAACAGGAATATCTGCTGCTAATACATAACTACATTGCTTAAGATAAATTTTATGGCTGGTAAGGAGGCTCAGTGACTCACAAGCTGCCCTCTACCCAATGATGTAAGCATGTATGTACATACACAAAAAGTAAATTATGTCAACCTTTAAAAGGATGAAACTATCAGGCGGTGTCTCTGCCTTTGATCCGAGCACTGAAGAAGCAGAAGCAGGAGGATCTCTGTGAGTCTGAGATCTACAGAGTAAATTACAGGACATCTAGTGCTGTCTCCAAAGACCAAAATAAATAAATAGACAGACAGATAGATAAATAGAGGGAATTTAATGTAAAAGCAGGAAGCACTAGCAGTTACTTAATTGCTAAAAAAAAAAATAGTAGCTATTCTTTAAAAAGCTGACTACTTAAAGAAGCTAGCAAATATATTATCAAGATTAATGTGCTTCTGTTTAAAATACATTTGAGATATAGTTATTAAATCAATAATGACCTTTAAAATTTCTTCCTTGGACCAAGACACAGGAAAAGGTGCCTGCTGATTCCTGGAAATCAAACCCCGATGGTAGAAAGAGAGAACCTATTCATGAAAGTTGTCTACATACACGTATACACACACTCAAGTGCATGCATGTGATGTGGACTACATGAGTATGCATAGGCCAATAAATGTAATAAAAAAATTAGTATTTCCTCAAGAAAAACAAAGAAAAGTGATCACAATAATCACAATAAGAAAACAAACACACTGAGAGGTTTATTAAAAGAGTCATCTCTAAATTTTTGGGGGAGAGTAGGGAGACCCTTGCTGTGTAGGCCTGACTGGCCTAGAACTCAATATGTATACCAAGATGGCCCTAAACTCTGCCAACACCAGCCATATCTCACTCTTTCAAATTTAAGTTACATGAGCTGGCTATGGTAACACACACCTAAAATCCCAGCAATCAGGATATAGAGATGGGAAAATTAGGAGTCTGGCAGTCTCAGCCACACAGTGAATGTGAGGAAAGTATTTTCCTCAAATATATGAGACAGTGTCTTAAAAAACAAACAAACAAACAAAAAAACCTACTGAACCTTAAATCCCAGTAATTGGGAAGCAGAGACATTTGGATAATCTTTGAGATCCAGCCAGCTGGTCAACACAGAGAATTCCAGGACAGAGAAGGCTATGTAGAAACCATTTCAAAACACAAACCAAAAAAAACCAAACAAAAAGGGGTACCTATCAATAAATAATATTTAAGTTTTATTAAAAATCCCATAGATACATAAAACAAATCAATGTAATGTTAAATGTTACTTTGGAACAATTTTATTAAAAGTATATTTAGCAATGGAACAATTTTATTACAAGTATATTTAGCAAGTAAAAGTCGTTCAAAGAAACTTATATGCTAACTGTACATATTGCCAAGCATGGTGGAATACATCTTTAACCACAGCACTCATAGAAGCAGATGGAACACTTAAGAATTCCAGGCAATACTAGAAAATTATTATAATTAAACCTGAGAGTTTGACTGGAACCGCCAATCCCCCTTTAAAAAGAGGAAGGCCCTACCTCACACCTAACACCTTTCAGCATCACCATGATCAATCTCTACACCAGAACTGGCGAATGGAAAGCAGGTGATTAGAAAGTTTGAGGGGAAAGAGATGCCTCAGGAGTTAAAGGCATTTGGCCGTACTATAGATGACCTAAGTTTGGTGACCAGCACCCATATCTGGTAGCACACAACGAATTCCAAAGGATCAGACTCCTTCTTCTGGTATCCATGGGCAACTGAAAACAGTGTGGCATACACACACAGACACAGACACATGGCTAAAAAAAGGAATCTGCCCCCGCCCAAAAAAAGATCTGTCCAAAAATAAAATTGAGAAAAGTTAAAAGCAGTCTACCTTAGTTGCAATCTACATTACACCTGTACAAAGAGAAAAGTGAGAAAAATCAAGGCAAGACATGGTACACTACCCATCTGAATCCACTGGTGTACCAACAACAATGTAGTCAATTATGATTACTGCTTTGGAAATAGGAGAGAATAAAATTAAAAATTATGCCATATGAGGGTAACCCTTCGAAAACACTAAGCTTTTTTTCAATAAAATTTTTTATCATAAAGCAAAATGCATATTGCAAGCCTGTTTGGGAAAAGACTTTAATCCCAGCACTTGGGAAGCAGAGGCAGGGGGATCTCAAGGATGAGGTAGTAGGTGCCTTTTCCATAACGTACACAAGCCCCTCAGATACATTCCCCATTCCATGAACCTGGCATGGTACTATCTATCAGCAGTCAGGAGGGATAGGTTAAAGGATCAATAATTCAAGGACATCCTCAGATCCAGGTAAGGTTGGAAACAAACAATTCTGTTTCTGCTCAGTGCACATGATCAACAGAAACTTCTCTCAGCTCAGGACAAAATGAACTTTTACCTTTCCTCCTGTTGTAACTGCTTCTTCATCCTGCTCATCTGCAAAATCAAAACAAGTTGTTTTAATAATCACTCAATGCTATTTTGAATTATGTGGAATCTTTACAGTCTTCAAAACTAATACTGGACAGAGAAAATGAATAAAACAGATCATCACTAAAAAACATTCAGTATAAATGAACGATCATTTTACACAAATGTGTGGATATGGAAGAACCTATAAACTTATCAACAAATGAAAACTTCATTTTTACCAGCTATCATAATCATAGCATCACAATAAGGTCTTGCTGACTAACATGTAAGAGATGTAACTGAAGCACCAGTCTCCTAAGGATAGGGAAGGTAAATGGTTTTCTTGATTCCAAGATAAGGAAGAGAGCAAAAAGTATTAGTGACTGAACTGGGCATGGTGGCACAGTTCTCTAGCCCTAGTAGTACAGAAGGCAGGAAGATCCTGTGTCTTGGATACATAGTAAAATTTCAGCTTTTAAAAAAGAAAAAAAAATGTAGATATCTACTGAGTATAGGAAATCTAAGGCCTAAGAGTTGATTATAAAAAGAAAAATCTAGCCAGGTGGTGGTGCACGCCTTTAATCCCAGCACTTGGGAGGCAGAGAAAGGCAGATCTTTATGAATTCAAGACCAGCCTGGTCTACAGAATGAGTTCTTCTAGAATAGGCTCCAAAGCTACACAGAGAAACCCTAGGGGAGGAGATTATAAAATGCAATTAGGTAATTGAAGAGATGGCTCAGCAGTAAAAAAAAATTGCTATTATTGCAAAGGACCTAGGTTCAGTACCCAGCACCCAAATGGTGGCTTAAAACCCTCCATTAACTCCAATTCCAGGGGATTCAATTACCTTTTCTAACCTCCGTGGAGACTGAACACACAGGGTCCATACCAATACATCCAGTCAAAACAATCATAAACAAAACCAAGAAATTAACTTTTAAAACTTTTTAAACTAAACACCAGGAGGGGGTGGTACAAACCTTTAATCCCATCAATTGGGAGGTAAAGGCTGGCAGATCTGTGAATTTGAGGCCAGTGTGGTCTACAGAGCATGTGTTCCAGGACAGCCAGGACTACACAGAGAAACCCTGTCTTGAAACACACATGTACACATACACATACATACATACACACACACACACAAAAAAAAAACTCCACAAAAAAAACAAAACAATTTAAGCTTAGAGTGAAGGGGTAGAATATTTACCTTGCATGTACATGGACCTGGGTTTCATAGACGTCCCACCCCTGTCCCCCCAAATCTTTCTATTCTTTGACACATTTCTCCAACTAAGACAGTTTTGACACCTGACAGGAACAAATATCTGAGAAGAGACACTCTTCTCGAAGTTCCTAATTTGTCCTATTCAATAAGTGCCCTGTGTGGGCAAACCAATCCTTTTTTTTTTTTTAATCAATATCTGAAGAATATAAAAACAGTAATACAGAGTTATATGCCTAAGCAGAAGGGATTTAAAACAGCAAACCACTCTGAAAACAAAGGACTCAGGCTCTAGTGTCAGCAACTAAATGGTGGCGCAGGGTAACAATAGGCAGGCTCCCCTGGCATCTGAGGGCACTGTACACGTGGTACAGTCATACGCTCAGTATACATACTCGTGCACATTAAATAAATAAACAAACAAACAAAAAAATAAATTGAAAAAGTACGCTTGATAGCTAACAGTGCCCTTGGCATCAAGATTCATATTATAGCTAAGGTAGAAATGAGGCATCAAAAATAAGAAGGCCAGCAATTTCAAATTCACAGATACTAACTCTCCAGTGGTGAGCATCTTGAGCCCCAGCATCCAAATTACATCGCACAACCTGTTCGGAAACACAAAGGGAAATCTCCCTTCTAGTTGGAGCCTCTAAGGGTGTATGTGGAAGTCACTGAAGAGGTGCTAGTCCAATATGCAGGAAACCCCAGGAGGGGATAAAGAAAGTTCAAGAGTTCAGTTGTGAAAACTACACTTCTCCTAAAACTGCCTCCTAGTTGACTCTGTTAATACACTATGTCATAAACTGAGCAGATGCATGTCTTTAACCCCAGCCCTTTGGAGGCAAAGGCTGGCCGAGCTCTGAGTTTGAGGCAAGTATGACCTATACAGTGAGTTCTAGGACAGTGAGGACAACAGAGAGAAACCCTGACTTGGAAAAAAAAATCAAAACCAAACCTAAACAAAAAAAGTAAATAAAGAATATCATGAACATATTTTAAATAATTAACTCACTGAAATACACAATTATCCATTCATTTACAAGAAACAAACATAAAAACTACATATTACAACCAGGCATGGTAGTATACATGTTAATCCCAACACTTGGGAAGCAGGCAGATCTCTGAGAGTTTAAGGCCAACCAGGTCTACATAGTGAGCTCCAGGCCAGCCAGGGATTCAGACACCCTGACTCAAAAAACTTACAAAAATAAATTACAAACTACTATCCTTGTTTAGCAAAATTTCACACAGAAGAGCACCCAGTTATAACATTCCATACTGTCAGTGCAACAGGGAGAAATAAAAGGCTACTTATAATTAGTTTTTTGGGTTTTGGCTTTTGAATCATAATTACCAATTGTGAAAGATAAAACTAAATATAAGATATGAATACCAGTACACAAAAGAATCTAAAAACATTAAAGTACATCTGTTTATCTTCTCTGACAGGATGTCATCAGAAATGCTGTTTGAACTTCAGACAGTCAAATAATACCATGCACCAATAATATGCACTGGGATATAAGCCAAGAAATGTAGCATGAAAATATGAAATGAAATTTAAAACATGTCCCGAGAGGCTGGGGAGATGGTTCCACAGTGTTAAGCACTTACAAGAAAACTTCAGGATCAATCACTGGAATTCCATGGGGAAAATACACTGGAATCCTTAGGGCTGCCTTCTGATCTCAATGCAAGCTATGGCACTGAGCTTGCATGTACATCACACATACAATTATAAATAAGAAATTTAAATTTTATTTAGAGAAGTTAGTGTAGGGGATAGATGAGGTCCTTTAGCCAAGGCTGGCCTGAAACTCAATACATAGTTCAAGGCTAGCCTCAAACTCATGATGAATATAGTGAATATTCTTCAACCTCTAACAACACAAGCATTTGCAGGGCCATTGGAAACCGTACTTTAATTAGAATTTTTTCTCTAAAACTCAGATGAAAACTATTTTCAAGTCAAAGTAAAATATTGTCAAGTTTTTGCTAGTCTGTGAGAATATGCCATGCACTGTCAGCTGGAGGTCACTGGGAACGCAAACAACAGATCATGTTAAGAAAATCAAAGATGACAGTCAGAAGATAGTTGGTTAACCCTGGACAGCAGTAAACAAAAAGCAAACAAAAGTAACAATCTGCAGTAAAGAAAGCAGGATTTAAGGCTCAGACATAGTCAAGAGAAAGCATTTGTATATGGTTTCTTTACCTAGATCTGCCACTGTGCCTCCTTTAACAGGTGTGTTTTCACTGTCTTTCTTTGGGTTTACTAGAAGAGGAAAAATCATGTGTTAAAGGAAATAGTCACTCGACTTTAAGAATATACAGTGAGAAGCTGTAAAGACAGCTAAGCAATTAAGCAATTAAGAGCAAGAGGCTCAGAGTAACAGCAATCCCAAGTGATCTGACACCCTCTTACAGCTTCCTAGGGCCTGTGTGGTACACATACATGCAGACATTACCATAAAATAAGTAAAATTACAAACAACATGACAGAACAGGATACATATGCGTATCACTACAACCTCAGTGTAGTTCACTACTCAATTTCATGTCAAAACCATGGGCTTGGCCTCAAGACACTAAACTACCTCCCATATTCTATAATTCTATTATTAATCACTCAAATAGAAGATATTTCTATTTTACAAATGCAGAAAAGTAAACTTATCAATCCAAGATATTCCCTCCCTTCTCCCAAAACTTTGGTGTATTAACCATTAGCATATGTTTTTACATTATGGATTTTATCTTTAAAAAGGTATTGGTGGCACACACCTTTAATCGCAGCAATCCAGTAGAGACAGGCAGATCTCTATGAATTCAAGGCCAGCCTGGGCTAAAATGGAAATTCCAGGACAGTCAACACTATTACACAGAGAAACCCTGTCTCAAAACACTGGTGTGGTACCACATAGCTTTAAAATCCCAGCACTGGGGAGGCAGAGGCAGGCAGAAAACCACAAAAACTTGGGGGTATGAGATTGAAATTGAACTTAGAGTGTCACATGTGCCAGGCAAGCGCTCCCCCACTGAACTATTATTCCCAGCTCTTATTTTATTTTTACCTACTTAGTTTGCAAAATAAACATGAAAACCAGGCTTACCTCCAATTCATGATCCTCCTGCCTAAACCTCCTAAAGGCTTGGATTATAGGTGGACAATACTATACAAAAGCTAGGTTTAAATTTATGTACCTGGTATATCTAATCAATAAAGAAATCACAAAAAATGTAACATGAGAAAGTGAGAATATTTTAAAACTTATAGAAGAACATCTATTCATATTAAAAGGTAAGGGAACAGTGGCACAAGCCCAACACTCAGGGTGTGGAGAAAGATGCAGGCAGATCTCTGTGCATTCCAGGCTAGCACGGGCCTACATGTGAATTCCAGGACAGCCAGGGCTAAACAAAAAGGTGCTATCTCAAAAAACTAAAAGAAGGAAAGAACCAAGAACATGACATTACAAGTTGTATGGTGAAATGACAGGCACCACGCAGTGTTAGGCAGAAGAAAACCAACCATTCTTAGGAAGCACCACTTCTTCTATATTTGGTACAGGTGTTGGGTCTTCCATGTCCTTGGTAAGATCTTCTTGTTCATCATCTTCTTTCTGACTTCTACGCTTCCCATAAAGGCTAGCTTGTCTGATATATACAAAGCAAAAAAAGGACAATTAGAGATACTTTTAGCAAAATATTTGAAGTTCTAAATTATTATTTATTTATATTCAGAATTACTTTTAAAAAATGAATAATCAAAAAAATTAGATACCTGACTCAAGAAACATCAAATAAGGCTGAAACTCTAAGTGATTGGTATAAGAAATGGAACAGTCATCCTACTATTCATGAGAATTTAAAAGAACACCTGCTAAAAAATACAGCATTCTCTCAGCCTATACATGATAAAATGAAAAGGTTTAGAAAACAGACAACTGTATTTTCTTGAGGTTATCATTTGAGTATTAAAAACTAAAAAGTCCTTATGCTCCTTATGAAAACTACCAGGGCTCTTTCTCTAAATAGTTACCATTTGTAAAACTAGCAACACTCTGGAGAATAAAGATAAGAAAGGATTTTCATACTTGAGGAATTATACAAAGGACAGAATCATCACCTAATTCATGTGTGATATAAACAAAAAAGCATTACATCACGATATGGTGGCACATGCCTAGAACTGAAGCACTTAGGATGGCAAGGCAGAAGGATGCTATATATTGAGCTCTCAGCCTGCCTAAGAAACATGGTGAAACTGTACACACACACACACACACACACACACAAATATCAAGAAAATACACAACAGAAAAAGAACCTGGAGGAAGGAACTGATACAGAAGGCATGAGAAGCGCTGCTTACTAGATAGCTAACTCAACCTGTTTGACTTTTTTTTAAAAGATTTAATATTTTACGTATGAGTGTTCTATCGGTATGTACACCTTTATGCCAGAAAGGGGCATCAGATCCCACTAGAGACAGTTGTGAGCTGGGTTACTGAGAATTAAACTCAGGACTGCTGCAGGAACTCCTTCCACTCCTTCAGCCAATAGCATTTGAGATACCAGCCTACTGGGGCATGGTCTATTTTTCTTTAAAAAGCAGTGGCAGCCCTCCTCTCACTCTCTTGCTTCCGACTCCAGGCGACTACTCCTTTTCTGGTCGTGTATAGGGCTGCTGTCTAGGACGGCATTCTATAAGTTTTTTCCCCTCAAATATATAACCCTTTTAATAATATTTTTTAAAAAAATTTTTTACAGGACCTCTAGAACAGTCAATGCTCTTCACTGCAGAGTCATCTCTCCAACCACTAAATCAGCCGTCTAACACACAGGCCCACCAGTCTAGCGGTGGCCCTCCCACATCAATCATCAATAAAGGAAATGCACCAGACTTGCTCACAGGGTTATCTGGTAGGTGCATTTTTCTTAATTGAGATTTCTTCTTCTCAAATGACTCTAGCCTGTTTGATGCAGAAGCAAGCATATGTTTGTGAGTTTGAGGCCAGCCTGCTTACATAGTGAGGTGAGGACAGACAAGACTACACACCCCGAATCAAAATAAAACAAACTTAACAAAGCATACTGGTGGTGCTGCACGCCTTTAATAACAGCACTCAGGAAGAAGAGGCAGGCTGAGCTCTGAGATCAAGGCCAGGCTTGTCTATAGAGTGAGTTTCAGGACAGCCAGAGCTATAAAGAGAAACCCTGTCTTGAAAAACCAACCAGTCAACCAAAATATACGTATATATGTACGTGTGTTAAAGTAAGCAAGTCTGAATTATCAAATATCTATTTATCACAGAATTACCATATATCATCTATACTCCAGGCATTGTATTTATATAATTAGTGTTTCATTTTTTATTGTCAGCAATTAATTCAATAGAAGTCAAAGTTGATGCTGGGCGGTGGTTGTGTACACCTTTGTTTCCAACACTTCAGAGGCAAAGACGTGCAGATCTGAGTTCAAGACTAGCCTGGTCTATAAAGTGATTTTCAGCACAGCCAGGATTACACAGAAAAACCCTGCCTCAAAAAGACAAAATAAAATATAAAATCAAATAAAACACAAGCACAACACAACAAAACAAAAACCCCAAATTGTCACTCAAGACTGTCAAGAATGCTGTTGGGCTGTCAAGACATCCAACAGCTCAACAGTTACAGGTTCTAACTATGTCAGTCATTTAATCACAAATGGGAGGGGTTAGTCAGACAATAGCTATGATGTGTAACGGAATTAAGCCCAGGCTATCCTAGAACATGCTTTGTGGACTAGGCTAGCCTCAAACCTTTAGCAACACTCCTACACTTGCCTCTCAAGAGCCAACACACATATGACTTCTTTTCTTTTTAGTTTGTTATTTTGTTTTTCAAGACAGGGCTTTGCTGTGTAGCCCTGGCTGTCCTGGAACTCACTCTGTAGACCAAGCTGGCCTTGAACTCAGAGATCTGCCTGCTACTGCCTCCCAAGTTCTGGGACTAAAGGTATGCGCCACTACCACCACCACTGGGCCCCACGACATGATTTCTAGAACCTTTTCAGTATGTACTACTTACCCACAAGGAGAAAAGATTGTATCTGAAGTGTTTTTATATAAATAAAACTTCTATTAAAACTATCGAAATATAAGATTCCTGTAAAACTATCAGGCTGGCAGGATGGCTCAGGCACATGGTCTGCCAGCATGAGCCCCACCCTGGGACCCACCCTCATGGTATGCGCACGCGTACGTACAATCAGAAATAAAAATTTTTTAATGTAATTAATAACTAAAACAAGTTAAAAGACAAGCTATCAAAGAAAAAGACGTCAAAAAAATCAAAAAGAATTATTTTTTGGCAAAACTCCAACATGTATATAAAAATTAAGAGTTTTCTCTCACAGACTTCCAAACATGTTACAAACATCTTACCCTTTCTTCCCACTCTTCTTCCGGGATTCTGTGGGTGTGGGAGGAGGAGGGGAGGGGGAATGTTTCCTCTTTCGGGCATTAGCTGATGCTTTTCGATCTCTCCTCTCTGGACTTCTGACTGGCTAGGAAGAAGTAAATGAAAAAAGGAATCAGACAACTTGTCATTCCTCAGTTTTTACAAACCTGTGTCCAAAGGTAACTTTTCATACACTGGATCACAGAAAATGAAGCAACAACAGTAAGCACCAAAGACCAGCTCAGAAAAAACGTTCTTGATCCACAAAGCCAGCGGTTCTGAACCTGTGGGTTGCAAACCCTTGGGGTGTATAATGGCCCATTCATAAGGATTTGCATAAAACCATAGGAAAACACAGGTATTTGTATTACAATTAATAACAATTAGCAACAAAAAATAACTTTATGGTTGGGGATCACAACAACATAAGGAAATATATTAAAGGGTTACAGGATTAAGAAGGCTGAGATCCACTGCAGTGTGCAATATATCAAAACTGAAATGCTAACCAGAATCCCACACCTATTTAAAGTATACCACAATAAAGACATTCTAAACCATACAAAACAAAACCACCAGTGCTCAACATTTGTGCTCCCAGATGAAAGAAGCATTTTGTTAACTATTAATATAAATGAAACATGCTACTGAACACAGAAATTACAAGGTCAAATAACACGGTCAAAAGTGTCATTTGTAAGCCAGGTGGTGGTGGTACACACCTTTAATCCCAGCACTCAGGAAGTAGAAGCAGGCAGATCTCTGTGAGTTTGAAGCCAGCCTGGTCTACAAGAGCTAGTTCCAGGACAGGCTCCAACGCTACAGAGAAACCCTGTCTCGAAAAACCAAAAATTTAAAAAAAAAGTGTCATTTATAAAATAGACTAGTCTGAAAGCAAGGTATACAAGTGCACACCTAAAATCCCAGAATTCAAAGGCAGAGGCAAGCAGAGAAGAGCTTGAGGTCATTTGCAGGTATTTGAAAAGCCCTAGATATAGATTGGTTTTTCAGCAAAAGAAAAAAAAAATTAAGTATTAAAGGAGATATATATTTCTCAGAACAGGTCAAAATTTAAAACTTTTTATTAACAATCAAATCACAAAACAAATACAAACTAAATATAATAAGGACCCAATTTTAAAATTTGGGGGGCTGGAGACACATCTCAGATAAGAGCATTTGCTACTACTTTGCCAGACACTCAGGTTCAGTTCCAACATCCACATGTGGTCTCAAAACTGTCTAACTCCAGTTCCAGAGAACCCAATACTCTTTACATCTCCTTAGGCACTACAAAAACACTTGTACACATAAAATACAGGATAGTCACTGTCAATGTTGGGCAGCCCAGCTCAGAAGAGTGACAGGTAAACAAGGTGGGGTAGGAGAGCATGCTATGCCTTAAACTACTTGTTCTTAAAAATAAGATTAGGGTCAAGATTAGGGTCAGGCATGGTAGGGCAGGGCCTTTAATCCCAGTACTTGGGAGGCAGAGACAGGTGATTTCTCTGAGTTCAAGGCCAGCCTGGTCTACAGAGTGAGTTCTTGAACAGGAGAGTTACACAGAGAAACCCTGTCCTTGAAAATAAAACAAAAAACAAAAACATAAATATTTAAAAATGTAAAAATGAACAAAATAAACAGTGTGATAAAGATATTTTAGTATTAAGGTAACAGATATAAAAATGAGATATCTCTATTTTCTGTTAGTGGTTTTATACACACACACACACAAATATAAACACCAAAGAAAACATAAAATGAAAAGGAGCAAGCCAGGCTCGGTGAAATACACGTATAATACCAAGCACTGAACAGCCTGAAGCTGGAATTGCCAATTCGGGTTAGCCTGAACTACATACTAAATTAGACTACACAGCAAACACTTGTTTAAAACAACAAAACAGAAAGGAAATAAGAAAAGCAAAACAAATCCAGTAGTCACAAATGAGAATTATCTTAGACTCTCCGGTCTCTTCACTGGGTGTCACACATGCTCAACGGTTACAAAAGACTTTCTTCCTGACACCAAATCCTACTCTATGACACATGTAGCGCATGAATTACGAGGGTTTTTTGTTTTTTGTTTTTTGTTTTTAAGAGACAGGGCCACACTATATAACTGTGGCTAGCTTGGAACTCACTCTAGAGACCAGGCTGGCCTCAAACCCATGAATCTGCATGTTTCTGCCTCCTGAGTGCTGGGATTAAAGGCATGGACCACTCCTGGCACAAATAGTGCTTTTTATGGAATCATGAGTAAATAGCCAAAACTTTGAATTTCATTTAAACATTTTTTTTAAGGTTAGCATATGAAGTAATAGGTTTCACTGGGGTATCTTCATATAAATAAGAACCTGGGTGCAATAGTAAATAAGAACATTAAATAGAAAACTCCCTACTCTTAGAACACTATGGCATTCATTTTAATTCTCAGAATATTTTAAGACCAGTATTTCTGTACTATTGTGTCTGCACTGAAAAAGTTACTGAATTATATTAAATAAAGAAATTGAAAAACTGGTAGAGAAGTCAGGTTGTATACTTACACATTATATAAGAATATGAAAGTTATGTATATATTACTTTGTTGGCTAAATTTTAAAATACATTTAAAAAGTAAAACATGGGGCTGGTAAGGACATGGCAACTCACAACAACTTGAGTTCCAGGAAATCTGGCAACCACACACAAACATACATGTAAGCAAAACACCAGTGCATATAAAGCAAAAATAACTAACTAAAAAACAACAACTTAGGGCTGGTGAGGTGGGAAAAGGGTGAAGAGGACCAGCTGCTCTTCCAAGGGACCGAGGCTTGATTCCTAGCACCCACAATGCAGCTTCAATCCCCAGCTCTTCTGCTGTCCAGATACCATGCATGACACACAGTGCACCATAAATATGTAACACCACATACATTACAAAATTAATTGAAAATGTTAGAACCTGAAGCTGGTGGAGGAAACCAGATGTACAACTACCATACTATCTGACCCAAGATAGTAACAGCTGGCTGTTAATGATTCAGTAACTTGTACATGAACGTTGTGGGTCATATCTCTTGGTGTGCATGTGGCAGTTTATTAAGAAAACATGGAGAAGAAAAAAGAAAAGGCAACCATGGTCAAGAAATAGTGGCAGAATAAATACCTCTTCATTCTTTGTTGAAATTCGCTGACGAAAACTCACTGGCTTCCTGTTCTCGTCCACTTCATAGTCCTCTTCATTCATCCACTCATTGAAAACGTCAGTGTCCAAAATCCATTTTACATGAACCTAAAACCATATCAAATTGACCCAATTATCATCTGACACTAGAAATTTCCCTCCTCTTCTGTCAGGGTCCTCAAGACTACGCAGCAGATGACAGCTAATACTCGTAAGGTCCAACCCACCAGAGGAATAATTATCTGATGGAGGATAGGATCTTTCTGACAGGCACACAATTTTGTAAACAAAACAGAAAGTTCCAGAACTATACTTATTCAAAGGTAGAGACAGAGACAAATATTTGGAATAGGAAAAAAAAAATGTGTGCACAACCCTGCCCAGCCCTCAAGTTGTATTTTTAAAAAATGAATTCTGCTCTACTTTTAAAAAGCTCTTTTAAAAAGGTGTTTCTGGGGGAAGATCATCAACAGGAAGTTACCAAGGCCAGACTGTGTGAATAAGTCTTTCACTGCTACTCTGGAAAAAACATCTCTCACCAGCAGTGGTGGCGCAAACCTTTAATCGCAGCACTCGGGAGGCAGAGGTCAGCCTGGTCTACAGAGTGAGTTCCAGGACAACCAGAGCTACACAGAAAAATCCTATCTTGAAAAAACAAAACAAAAAGTCTATATTGGAGTATAATTCCAGAGCGCTAAATGTCCATAATGGCGGTGACATCGTGGTGGCAGGAACAAAGTTGAAAGACATTATTAATTCCAGGCACCCCCCTTCTGGTGAACTTGACAACCCACATTTCTCACACTCTGCACTGGCTTTGGATTCTTCTCAAGCACACCATTCAGGAACTCCTAAAACCTTGATACTAAGTCATCAGGGGCATGAATATTCTCTTGAACTGAGGACATTAAAAGGAGACCATCATTATGCATCCCTTTTAAAAACACTGTGGCAGCCTGGGCACGGGCTCATTCCTGTAATCTCAATACTAAAGGTTCCCAGGCAGGATGCTCATTACAAAATCAAGGCCAGGAAGGACTACACAGTAATGTCGGGGACAGCATGAGCCAGAGTACTAACAGTTTATCAAACACAAATTTACTGTAAAGAATGGCTATTACAATATGTAATAATAATTGGTGTATGTTTTATTTTCTTTACTTATTATTCATATAATTAAGAATATTTTGCCTGCATGGACATCTATGTATCATAGGTGTGCCTGGTACATCAGATCTCCTAGAACATTGGTGTTGGCAATTGATCCTAGGTTCTAAGCAAGAACAAGTTCTTTAACTGCCCAGCCATCTCCAGTTTCAAGTATAATTTGTGGATTGGCTATTTTGTTTTTATTTTTTCTAGACAAGGTCTTTCTATACGTTCTGGTCTTCTAGGTTGGCTTTTAACACACAGAGATCCAGCTGCATCTGCCTCCCAAGTACTGGGACTAAAGGCATGTACCACTAGGTCCAGTCAAGAATAATTTCTATGTTTTGAGACCCATTACCTTCCATGGCTTTTCTGGAATTGGTGGATCTTCAATTTCAGCATCAACATCATTACAGTGGACCCAAGTGTCATAGCTAAAGCAAATCACAAACAAAAACAAAACAAAATTACAGGCAAAGTCTATTTACTAGAGAGACTACTCAACCACTAAGAATATGTGTTACAAATGTTAGGAACCCATAGTAAAATGATGGGCCAATAAGAATGATTTGTGGGTTAAAAAAAAAATTGTCACACATACCTAACAACCTGAGTTCATTTCCCAGAATTCGCATATAGGTGAAGAACTGACTCCATGAAGCCATTCCCACAACCACATGTGTGCCATGGAATGAGTGATCCTACCCTCACACATACATTATATACTTACACAATAGTGCTTTAAAAAACAGAATTACCAGACACACTTTAGTTTCACCCCCATCAATGAAATTAAACCAAGTTAAAATTGCCTGAATTAGTTAAAAAGAATTGAAATCGAGGTAGTCCTTTGCTTAAAGCCGCTCCCCTAACGTAGCCTTCTAGTCAGTACTATCACCTGGTGTCTGTTTTTTCTCATAATCATCACTAAGTCCGTCAGTCTCCACTGTCAGCTTGTAGTTTTTTCCAAACTAAACATTTTAATACAAATATAACATTAACAATTTCTTTGATACTAGCATTCAGGGGTAACTTTCAAACAAGAGTTTCCTCTTAGTTATTTCATTTAGGTTTTGAGTCATACTGCAGTTCTTAAATATTACATCTGTCCCTTAAATCAATCTGAAACTCAAACCCAATAGGCAGTTCTATATTCTATAGCTTATGAGTAATAACTGTTCCAAACCAAGCACCCTCAGAGTTCATCTTGCAATGCTCCACTGGCATCAAAATGTTCACGGTAAAAAAGTCCACTTTGCCAACTGCTGTGAGGGCAAAACCTCACTTTACCCCAAAGCACATCTTATGATGAAACCATCAACAACACCAAGTATACCTTCAAAGTGTGTCCCGAGTCTACACTCATATTCCTCCACTCTTCTTGCTAGTGTCCTGTCCTTCCCGTTGCTTTCCTAAGAACTGAGGTTTTCACATATCAATAGGATGATCTTTTCAGAAAGTAAGCCCATTCTAAAACGCAAAATTTTCCAGTAACTCTGAGCTGGTTAGGATTTTTGTTTTGTTTGACAATTTGACACAAGCTAGAGTAATCTGGAATGAAAGAACCTCAATTGAGAAAATGCCTACACCATATTACAGTGTGGGCACAGTTGTAGTAAGTTTGGAGGCCCAGATCACTGTGGACAGTAGCATACTGCCAGTAGCCAGCAATCCTTCAGTTTCTACCTCCAGGTTCCCACCTTAAATTGCCCTTCAACAATGGAGCCAAATAAACATTTTCCTCACCGAGTTACTTTTGGCTATGGTTTTTATCACACCAATAGAAAGCAAGCTGGTACAGACTACAACCTACTAAGAGTGAAAGTCAAAATCACATCACGTAGGTTTGCGAAGTTATCAAATCCTGCACTGTAGGCTTTCACTCACTCCTCTCTAAGATTACAGGACAAAGTAGCATCGTCAACATATGCTACTAGGTCAGAATGCCCTTTATATATGATACACCTCACAGCCTAGAATACTTGTTGTCAAAATGTCCCCATAAATCCTCCCTTCTCACATTTCCTCTCTCAAAGATCCTCTGATCAGCAAGCTAAAGCACTTCCAAGAAAACTTTAAGTATAAAATTATCTACTAAATGAAAAGCTTGTTAAAGTTACTATAGTGTCCAATAAAATAATAAAACAAAGTGAAATGGTCTACCATGTGAAAGACCTTGAGTTTGATTCCTAAATGACAAAAACCATAAAAACCATGGGACATTCAAATCAAATATTTGTATGATAACCATTATTTTGAGTGGAGTTCAAAAGCAACCTGGAACCAGCCATTTTTTAAACTGAGTATCTATTGTTTGTATGCGTTTAACAGACACATACAGAAACACACACGCATGCATGCATGTACGTGCACAAACACACCCTCATGAATTTGCTTAGAATAGTTAAACCTAAGATGGGGGGCACTCTTGGTTAATTAATATACTAATCAAAGATTAGCATAATGGGGGAAAGTAAATTATAGTCTTCCAAAGTTTTGATTATAAAGTATAAATATAAGTAGCTAAGAGAGGACAGCCTATAGTTACTAACAAAAATAAGTAAAGAAGGAGCCTTGAGAAGGCAGGACCTGAGCCGTCTCTACACCAGTATATTTGATCTGTGTAACTGCTGAGCAGTTATTTTGAAAGCTATTTCCTGTCAGAATACTTGAGAGGACAACCTATGGGAGATTTTTTTGGCACATGGCTTTAAGAGTCCAGTCCATAATCATATGGATGGCATAGTAGGCATCAAAGCAGTTGGAGTATGTGGTAGAGGCTTGTTCACAAGGACAAAGAGAACCAGACTAGACAGAAAAAAAAGAAAACATTACCCCAATTTTTTCATTACATAATGTATACTATACTAGAATATCACACTGCATTTCATACATGTTAAATGTTTCTAATATTTAATTAATGAAGCTGGTTCAATGAGAAAGCAATTACCTATCAGTGTAAAGACCTGGCTTAGACCCTCACCCACCCCCCCCAAAAAAAGAAAATAGAGAAAGAGAATAAAAGAAGCAGGGAAAGAGAAAACATTTTAATCCCAGGACTTAGGAGGCAGAAGCAGGAATATCTGTGAGTTAGAGGTCAGCCTGGTCTACACAGAAAGTTCTAGTACAGTCAAGGTTACATAGAGAAACCCTGTCTCAAAAACAAAACAAGGTAACAACAACAACAAAGAGATGGGAATGCTAATAAATTTCATCTTTATTCCCTGTGGGCATATACTGTTTTATCAAGATAAATATGAACAACTAAAGTAATAGCGTTAAAAACTGATTACCTGTCTGGGTAAAAGCCCCAGTGTACCAACACCTGCTTGTCTTTTTTCATCACTGGTCTCAACCAATCTTCTGAAAGAAGAAAAAAAAATTAGTTCAACTGATGAAATGCCAAAATAAGAACTAGATTTATGTAGAATTTTAAGGAAAATATTTAACTTTATGTATGTGTGTGCCCCAAGTATCACATATGTACACTACATGTGTGCAGGAGTGCAGATATCAGATGCCCTGTAACCTGAGGTTATACATGTAGGTACAGGGAACCTAAGTCTGGTTCTCTGCAAAAGCAGTAAGTGCTCTGAACTATTCAGCCAAATCTCCAACTGCAAGTTTTACATTTTCAAACAGATTAAAGGGACATTTTTGGAGCTGGGGAAATAGCTAGTCAATAAAGGATTCAACACCAAAGCTTGAGGACCAAGTTCAGATCCCAGCGCTCAGCAGGCGAGAGCACATGTTGACTTTGCAGATAACCCAGGCTTGGTTGCCAGGACCTGTAAAGTGTCTGACAACACAAGCTGCTCATACATACATGCAGGCAAAACATTCATACACAAAAAGTAAAATAAATAAATCTAACTTAAAAGTAACAATAATAAAGTTGAGTGTGGTGGTGTGCATCTGTATCTCCAGCACTGGGTGAATGGAGACAGGCAGGTCGCTGAAGTTCATTGGTCAGCTAGTCTTGTCAACTAAAGAGGAGCTACAAGCTTATTAAATGATTCAAAAAATAAGGACAAGGGGCTGAAGAGATGAGAGCAAGCAAGAACAGAACAATATTCAGTTCTTGCAGAGGATATTAAGAGTTCAGTTGCCAGCACATTGGGAAGCTCACAACAAACCCCATGTAATTCCAGCTCTAGGGGACCAAACACCTTCTTCTGACCTCTAAAGGCACGTATATTTACATGCACATATTCCCATATAGACACACACACAACGAAAAATAAATCTTAAGGGCCAGGCAGTAATGGTGCACACCTTTAATCCCAGCACTAGTGAGGCAGAGGCAGGTGGATCTCTGAGTTGGAAACCAGCCTGTACTGTGGGATAACACTTCTGTATGTTGTGAAAAGGTTTTATCCCATTGGTTAATAAAGAAGCTGCTTTGGCCTACAGCAAGGCAGAATAATGGCAGGGGGTAAAGCCAAACTGAAAATACAGGGGAAAAGGGTGGAGTTGGCAGCCAACCACTCAAGAAAGAGCATACCATCGGACCAGAAAAGTCATGGCCACGTGGCAATACTTAGATGAATAGACATGGGTTAATTTAATGTTAAGATAGTTAGAATAAGTATAGACTAAAGGCCAAATTGTTTGTAACTAATATTAAGCCTCTATGTGATTACTTAGAAATGACTGCAGGATGAGTAGGACAAAGAAACCTCCGTATACAAGCCTGATCTACAGAGTGAGTTCCAAGACAGCCAAGGTTAGACAAAGAAGCCCTATCTTTAAATATGTATATATATATATAAAATTAATCTTTCTAAAAAAGTAGAAACTGATCAAGAAAGACAAAGCCTATCTCCGACTGTCATGTACACATATGTGCACCAGCAACTTCCTCATGTGTTCCACCTCTAGGTCTAAAAGCAATGCACAGCCCTATCACAGACAACATGTGGGTGCTGGTTGTCTTCTACCAGATAGATGCCAGGGATTGAACTCAGGTCGACAGTCTTGGCAACAAATATCTTCAAACACTGAGCTACCTTCAACAAACCTCTGGATTCCCTAAAAACAGTAAAAATTGCTGTAGAAATACTGAACCTATCTTCAAAGATCGTGCTGGTTTAAGTTTGGCTTTTTTCAATTATTAGTCATATGTCTTTAAGGTTAAATCTTATACATTAAGAATGTATGTGAGTTCAAGGCCAGCCTGAACTACAAGAGCTAGTTCCAGGACAGGCTCCAATGTATATTTACGTGTCTACATTGCTATTACTTTTGCCATTGGGAAAATTTTCACAGGCTTCACTGCCAAAAATTCTACTACCCAAATCAGCCCTGACGATAGTGGCTATCTTTTGTTCCTATCGTTCTAAAGAGACACATATTTGAAGATGGACTCAGCACTCCTAAAGCTGTCTTTATGACATGGACAGCAGATGAAGGCATTTGCAGCCATGGTTTAGAACATGAGCTTGATAGCTGAAACCCACATGGTGGGAAAAGAAAACCAACTTCCACGCAACATCCTCTGATGTTCACCAGTGATATGCATACACCCACATACAACAAAGAGAGAACTCCACAAGTTGTCTTCTGACCTCCCTCCATGCACCCAAAAACACTTGTGTATATAATAAACATATACAAATTTTTTTGTCCGATGATCCATCTGCCTCTGCTTCTCAAGTACTGGGCTTAAGGCATGTACCACTATGCCCAGCTATATATTAATATTTTAACTAAAACAAAATAGTCAAGGAAAGGATAGGAAGTGTACCTCATTAAGCTTGTAGAAAAGAACCACTAAATGGAATTACCTGAGAATGGAATGTTTTTCCCCTATCCAAAACTTTATATAAACTGAGAAACAGGGTTTTTTGTTTTTTTGTAATGTACCAAGCCAGGCATGGTGGCACACGCCTTTAATCCAATCCAGCATGAAGAAGGCGGAGGCAGGTGGAACTGTGTGAGTTCAAGGCCAGTTTGGTCTACAAAACAAGTTCCAGGATAGTCAGAGCAGTTATACAGAGAAACTGTCTCAATCAATACAAAGACAGAAAGAGAAATGTACCAAAGCCAGAGCTGGAGAAAACAAAAGTACCTAAAACAATTCTAAAATAAAAAAAAAAAAAACCTAAGCAAGCCAGAGCCGAGTTCAAAGGCCACAGGACAACTCAGTGAGACCCTGTCTCCAAAAAGAAAACAGAATGAACCGCCAACAGGGGCTAGCGTGGTTAAAAGAACTGGGTGCTTTTCCGGAGGACCCAGGCTAAATTTCCAGAACCTACAAGATGTGACTCTCGTCCCAGAGGACCAGATGGCTCCTGCAGACGATGCATGCACATGGTATATAGACGCACACAGGCAAAACACAAAAAGAGCAGAATAAAAAAAAAAACTATAGACACAGAGGCCAACCTGGTCTAAGAGTTAGTTTCAGGACAGTTAGGGCTATTACACAGAGAAACCCTGTCGTGAAAAAGCCAAAATAATAAACAAACAAACAAAATGAAAAATTAAGCCTGGTGCAAGACTTTTATCCCAGTCCTCAGGAGGCAGAGGCAGGCAGCTGACTTCAGGCCAGCCTGGTCTACAGAGTGAGTTCTAACCCTGTCTAATAAAAGTAATAAAATTACAAAAACAAAAAAACCCTAAGATATTAAAGAACAGAAAAGACACCAATGAACTTAAAAATTGTTTGGGGAGATGGAGAGATGGTTCAGCAGTTAAGAGCACTATTCTTCCAGAGGTCCTGAGTTCAATTCCCAGCACCCACATGGTGGCTCACAAGCATCTGGGATCTGATGCCCTCTTCTGATTTAAAGGTGTACATGTAGGTAGAATAATCATATACAGAAAATAAATTTTAAAAAATTGTTTTTTAACAGGCGTGCTCAAACAGAAGATGAGAGAAGTTTATGACAAGTTACTTGAAATATCCAATCAGAGAAAGGTAAAGGACTAAAGTGAAGAACTCTAGGGATTTATGAATACTATTGAGCAAATCAATAACCCTACAAAGCAGCATTTGGGAAACTGAGGAAGAATTTCGATTCAAAGCCAACATGAATGTGTGCTACACTGTGAGATCCTAAAACAAACAAAAAACACCATCACTTTAATGTTAAGTGTGGGTATTCAAGTTGGATGGGTCAGGCAACCCATACTCTTGCCTCACAGGACCCCACACACAGGAAAAAACTAATTCACACACATTGTCCCTCTGGTCCTCTTGCCTCTATGAGCTGACCATAATAAATAAATCTTTAAACATTGCTACATTAAAACAAGTCTAACTGGTTAGAGCACTGAGCAGCACAGGTAAAATCTTACTTTCTAAAAGAATCAAGTTATATATTCAGACTAACACATACAAGGCAAGTAATACAAAAAACAAAACAAAGAACTATAGGTTTTAATGGTGGCATATTTAGCCATTTTTTTAAAGGAAGGCTACATTAAACATCACAATGCAATATATAAAAGCTAACTTACCATCTTCTTGTGAGGAAGGACATGGATAAATATGGTGGGAAGCTTTTGACTTTTCATCAGTAAATGTCCCCTGCAAAAGCAAACAAGTAACAGAGAAATAAGGCATATGGCAAGCAAACTATTAGATGCTGGATGCAACTTTTCTAAGAAATATAAAAGCAATGGGTTTTAAAAATAATCTTTAGTCAAGAAAAGAAATAGTGGTTAGCAACAGAAAATATTGTTTACACATATGTAAGTAAGGACTGCATATTCTCATCCAAAATACTCTGTGCCTCAAGTGTTTCAAGTTGTTCAGATTTGGGACTACTTGTATAGACTTTATCAACTATCATTAATCCAAAACCAAGGAATTATCTTTAAAAAAAAATTTTTTTGAGGGATTTATTAGCATTCAAAGTGTTGAGTATCTTTACCAACATAAGCATACTTGAAGTTCTTCAAATTCTTTCAAAACCATCATAAAAAATGAGTGTGGAAATGCAACAACATAAGGGTAACTGTAATATGTATTTACCTTGCAAAATTATAAGGTTTTATCTAGACCTGAGAAGTTGGGAAACAGAAAGCTAGAGAACTGAAGGTCATCCTTCAACATACTAAGTTTGAAGCTAGTCTAGCTACTTTGAGACTGCCTTACTAAAACAAACAGGAACACAAAACAAAAATCCCAGGTTTCAAGTGTATAGCCTAGGATAGTCTCAAACTCTTCATCTTCTTGCCTTAGCTGTCCAGCAAAAATGACCACTATTAACTGACATGAATTTTGGCAAGTAAACTGGGACTACATCAATAACATACGGGACACCCAAATCAAGCACAGTGTACATTATACATGCTACTGTCATTTTACATCAATGTTGGAAAACTACTACAAAAATTAAGGTTATGGCTAGGCCAAAGACTACTAAATATATTAAGAACATGAACTCAAAGCCATTTAGACTAACAACTGCTTACATACAAACAAGGGAAAGTCGTGCATTCGGTTTTAAGTAGCAACTCAAGGCATCCTCTGAATTTCTCCCTTAACAATTATTTACTCATTATTTCAATCCAAGAAACATAATGCTACTTCATCTATAGAAAACTAGATAAGTAAAAAATTTAGCACTAGCTGAAATAGTTATCTGCCTCATAAGATAAAAACTTCACAATAGCCGGGTGGTGGTGGCGCACGCCTTTAATCCCAGCACTCGGGAGGGAGAAGCAGGCGGATCTCTGTGAGTTCGAAACCAGCCTGGTCTACAGAGCTAGTTCCAGGACAGGCTCCAAAGCAACAGAGAAACCCTGTCTCGAAAAACAAAACAAAATAAACAAAAAAAAACTTCACGATAACTGTACTATTGATGTAGAGTTTTGAGTGGTCATCACACAGGTGAGAAAGAAGTACCAATGTCCCATGAGTATGAGTCAATATATGATATAACAATTAGAACCTTGCCCTGTGGAACCTGTCCCTGCCTCGAACCTCAGCTCTGTGGTTTACTATTTAGATGGCACAGCAAGGTATTCTGTGCATGTCATCTGTGGAGTAAGAAATTTTATGTGTATCAGCGTTTTGCCTGCGTGTATGGCTGTGTACCACCTGAGTGCCTGATGCCTAGGGAGGCCAGAAGAGGGTGCTGGATACCCTAGAACTGAAGAAACAAGATTGTGAGCTGCCATGTGAGTGCTAGGAATCAAATGGGGGTTCTCTGAATAACTACCAGTACTATTAACCTGAACCAGTTTTCCAGTCTCATGATTTTTTTTTTGTTCATTTATGTGTATGAATGTTTTACCTGTATTTGTCTTTCAACGGTGTGTGCATGGTACCCACAGAAGTCAGAAGAAAACTTCAGTTGTGAGACAGGGTTTCTCTGTAGCTTTGGTGCCTGTCCTGGAACTAGCTCTCGTAGACCAGGCTGGCCTCAAACTCACAGAGATCCGCCTGCCTCTGCTTCCGGAGTGCTGGAATTAAAGGTTCTTTACAAGAACAAGTGCTCTTAACCACTGAGATATCTCTCCAGCATGAAAGGGAATAATAAACAATGGCTCCCTCTTAAGACTTTTGTTGGAACTCAGACTGATCTACAGAGTGACATCGAGGGCTATTATACAGATAAACCCTGTCTCAAAAAACAAAAACAAAACACCAAACAAATAAAAAAACAAAAAGGAAAGAAAAAGTAGAATATTTTGGGGCTTGACAGATGGTTCAGAGGTTAAGGGCGCCCTCTACTTTTACAATGGACCTTGGTTCCCAGCTAGCAGTTCCATGAAATCTGATGCCCTCTGACCCCAACAGGTGCTCTCACATGCATACATTTTTAAATAAAAAGTAAGCCTGTCTCAATGGCATATGCCTTTTATTCCAGTACTCAAGAAGCAGGCAGATATCAGCGAGTTTAAGGCCAACCTTGTCTACAAACCAGCAAGAGCTACACAGTAAGAACCTGCCTCAAATAAATAGATAAATAAGATAGATTCCATGTGAGTCACTAACTCATTTAAAATGTCCCAGTGAAGTTGCGATTAGTGTTCAATGACAATACTATTATTACTATTTCTCCTGAGATTGATTCTCTGCAATTATGAAACTAGGGCTGGAGCTAGATAAAACTCCAATACAAGAGACTAGAACATATGAAGCCCTCCCTGGTTTTGAACTCCAGTAGCACTAGAAGACTTTATGATACCAGCTAGAAATGCTACTATTTCTCTCAATTGTGTTATTTGTTAATAAATAGTCACAATAAAAATTACAAAATAAGTAGGCATTACCTCCAGTAAAATTTGTAGAAATAATTCCTAACTTCAGCTTAAACGCAAGAACAAGCAGGTTAATTTATTCTATTCCTGCCGTCTTAACAAGCACATGAAGCTAAGTTGCACTTGACTATCACATAATAAACAGACACCCCAAAGAGCAAGGCTTAGATCTGTTGAAAGCAGTAACGTTTGTTCTACAAGGAAGGGAACTCACCACCCCACCCAACAATAGGCTGTACTATTTATACACTACATTGAATTATTTATATCTTTGGAAAGCATGTTACATGTAAGGGAAAGACAACAACTTTTGTAATTATAGAGAGGGAACTTTATGCATAAACTAAAACAAACTATTTGCTTTTATGGATTGTAAGTATTTTACTAAAATGTAAGACATATTTCAAATGTTTTTAGTTTTTGCAACTGAAAAAAGAAGGTATTTCATGAGGCTTCTTAACCAATTCTAGATCTCAGTAAAACACTGCCACAGAAATGTTTAGCAGAAAATTATTTTGTACCTAGATATTCTGAGCTATCACAGGTTTCACTGTGGTAAAAAACTAGCAATACAGGAAAAAGAAAAAAGGGGAAAAAAAACAGCCTAAAATGAAGTAAGATAATGAAAACACCAGCAGCAGGACAGTCTTGCTATATTGCCTCAGTTGGTCTTAAAGCCCCACCCTCAAGTAGCCTCCAATATCCAGAGGCATGCACTCTAGCATACTTGTGCCATCAAGCGATCCTGGAAACCTGAATTTTTCTACTTGTTTTACAAAGAGGACATACATAAATAAATACATTTGGCTGTGTGGGGGGGGGAGGGTTAAAGTACATTTCACCTCCTGCAAGCAATAACCTTGCTACCAACTCTCTTTTGTGACCTTGAAGGTTCTGAGTTGGAGATTATATGGGCCACTGAAGTACGCAAGTAAACTCCTAAGACGATCATAACTCATCCCACTGACTACTGAGCTCCTACAGGGGATGCAGAAACTCAGACAAATCTTTCCTTTAAAGCAGACACACACAAGTCCAAAGTTTGGCATTAAAAAGTTAACTACCCTGCACTGAAGTGATCATAGTTATTACCTGATGCCGTTTGATGATATCTTTCAATTTATTAGCCAACTTCAAATCAATGTCTGGAACGAGGTAGATGTTGGGTCTAGTCAGACAATTGTTCTGAGAAAACAAAAAGACAGACCTTAAAATTCAAACGGTTCTGAAATGGTATGTACACTGACTATTCGCCATCCTTACATTTTATTTTTTTAAATATACGTGAAAATTGCTTACCAATGGCACACATGAAGTCACCAGTCAAATACATGGGGACTAGGGACTGAGCTCAGCCGAGGGCTGCCCACTAAGCCATCTCACGGATCCCCGACTACTCATTATCTTAATGGCTGACCTTGACTTTCAACTCTTCATTTCTTAAGAAGACTTTTTTTTTTTTTTTTTTGGTTCTTTGAGACAGGGTTTATGTAGCCCTGACTATCCTGAAACTCTGATCTGCCTGCCTCTGCCTCCCATGTATTGTGATTAAAGGCGTGTCCACCATGCCCATCTTGGAAGACATTTTTTAATACACAATATGATAGTCTTATCTCAAAATAAAACTTAAAATCATCCCCAAAACCCTTCTGCAGCTAAACTACTTCTGACAATCACTTGAAATAAAACGATTTCAAGGTCATAAGCACCAGGCCTCCACTGCCAGCACTGGTCTACACAGTGAGATCCAGGACGCCAGAGCTACATGATGAGACCCTGTCTCAACCACAACCAAGATGAATAAATAAATGAATGGATGGATGTTGGGGGGAAGATTCAGTGGGTAGAGTTCTATGCACACATAAGGAATTGATTTTGAATGCCCAGTCCCCCACAGAAGCTGAGAGTAGTGGCACACATATATGGACCAAACTGATGTCTCTGAAGCACAAGAGAAAAGCTATCATCCTATTGAGCTTCCTGGCCAGGCACTTGCTAAAATGGCTGAGGACCAGGTTCAGTGACAGAGCCTATCTCAACAAAGTGAGATAGAGAGATGTCTCAGTAGTTACAAACACCAGCTGTAATTCCAGAGAACTCAAGTTCAATGCTAGCACCCGCATGGTAGCTCCTCCAACTACAGGGAATCTGGTGCCCTCTTCTGACTTCTGTAGGCACTGCACACAGTCCACAATAATACCAACAGGCAAAAACTCAAATACATAAAACAAAAACAGAATTTTTTTTTTATTTTTTTTTTTAAAAAATTAGGTGAGGGGGGGCTGGAGAGATGGCTCAGAGGTTAAGAGTATTGCCTGCTCTTCCAAAGGTCCTGAGTTCAATTCCCAGCAACCACATGGTGGCTCACAACCATCTGTAATGAGATCTGGTGTCCTCTTCTGGCCTGCAGGCCTATACACAGACAGAATATTGTATACATAATAAATAAATAAGTATTAAAAAAAAAATTAGGTGAGGGGGCTGGAGAGATGGCTCAGTGGTTAAGAGCACTGACTGCTCTTCCAGAGGACCCGGGTTCAATTCCCAACACCCACATTGCAGCTCACAACTGTCTGAAGATCCAGTTGCAGGGGATCTGACACCTTCACACCAATGCACATAAAATAAAGTTAAATAAACCATAAAAATATTTTAAAAAAATAAAATAAAAATTAGGTGAGGGCTAGTGTAGTGAGATGGTTCGGCACATGAAACTGTGAGCTATGCAAGCCTGTCAATCTGAGTTCAATCCCCAGCACCCACATAAACTGACTCCCCAAGTTTTCTCTCACCCATAATTACAAACATACACAAAAATCAACTTCTCAGTCAGGGAGGTGGAGGTGCAGGTGCTCAATCCCAGCACTTGGGAGGCAGAGGAAGTCAGATCTCTGTGAGTTCAAGGCCAGCCTGTTGTCTAGAGTTCTAGGACAGCAAAAACTAAAAGGAAACACCCTCTCTTTTTTTTCTTTTTCTTTTTTATTTAAAGATTTAATTTATTTGTTATGTATACAGTGTTCTGTCTGTCTGTATGCTTGCTGGCCAGAAGAGGGCACCAGATCTCATTACAGATGGCTGTGAGCCACCATGTGGTTGCTGGGAATTGAACTCAGGACCTTTGGAAGAGCAGTCAGTGCTCTTAACCTCTGAGCCCTCTCTCTCTGTTTTTTAAATAATATATTAATTTTGTTTATTGGCATGAGGGTGTCAGACCCTGAGACTGGAGCGACAGGCAGCCGTGAGCTGCCATGTGGGGCTGGGACTGAACGTGGCTCCTCGGGAAGAGCACTGGAGCCACTTCTCCAGCCCAGAAAAGAAAAGGGGCGGGGAGGGAGACACAAAATTACAGCAACAACAAAAATCCATGGGGTGAAAATATCTGTCAGTGGTACAGTGCTTGCCTAGTCCATGGCCCTGGGTTCC
This sequence comes from Ondatra zibethicus, assembly GCA_004026605.1. NCBI lineage: Eukaryota > Metazoa > Chordata > Mammalia > Rodentia > Cricetidae > Ondatra > Ondatra zibethicus. The sequence goes on from PVIU01009291.1 coordinate 57,816, forward strand.
ATCCTCAGCAACGTAAAACCAAAAAAATAAAAAGAAAGAAAAAATGAAAATAAAGCATCTTTGTATCCAAATTATAATCTAGCTGAGAAGAAAGTAGCCAATAAATAAACAAACATGGAACATATCAAAAGAAAATGACTCCATAAAGCCAACATTATGATCGGAGTGCTTATGGTAAGGAGAAACAACAACACGAGGCACTTCTTTAATCCAGCACGCAGGAGGCAGAGGCAGGTGAAGCTCTATGCTCTATGGTTCCAGGTCAACTAGGGCTCCATTATGAGAAAACTAGCTTGAAAAATAAATGAAATAAATAGAAATAGTACAGTATTTCACCAAAAATGTCACACACTAGTTGAGTATGGTGGCACAGGCCTTTAATCCAGCACTTGGGAAGCAGAAAGAATCTCTGTGAGTTCAAGGCCACCCTGATCTACACAGTGAGTTCCAGGACAACCAGGACTAAAAAGACACAGTCTCAAAAATATGAAAAGAAAAATAGTAAGAGACTGATGGTCTTTAAACGATCAGATGAATAATAGCTCTAATTCACACACAAACAAAAACAGTATGATTTCAGAAAATTCCTTTAATCTTTTGGCAATCCAATAAAGACAATCTTAGAACTGAAGTATATATATTAAAGAATAAAATAAAACCTCAACCTGAGCTAGTGACTCACTTAATTTAAGAATGGATGCTACTGAAGCAGGATCTGTAGGCCAGTCTGGGCCTAAAGAAGCCCTACCTAAAACATGATAGAAGGGGAAGAACAAGAGGAAAAGGAGGAAGGAGAAAAAAGAGGAGGGAGGGGAAAGGACAAGGCCCAATTCTCCTACTTACTTGTACCAGCGTTTTTTCAATGTTCATGAACATTTCAACATTACGATCCATTCGGGATGGATTCTGAAGATCAAATCTGCGCCTAACAAAGAAAAAAAAAAGCCGTTACTAAGACCATCTTCAGTCTTACAAGTAGAAACTCCATTTTAGAATTAAACTCAAATGAATTAGAAAGGCTTGGAAACTAAGCTAGCACTGTATAAAGTATATGGAGATAGTCTCTCAGTACTACGAGAATACACACTATCAATATCATCATAATAGACAATACTTTGGGCTGGTAAGATGGCTCAGTGAGTAAAGGCACCTGCCTTCAATCCGGATGACCAGAATTAAATCCACAGAACTCACATAGTGGGAGAACGAACTCCAAAATTTGTCCTTGGATCTCCAATCATACACACACACACACACACAGATACATTCAAAGTTTAAAAAAAAATTGAAATTTTTAAAAAGTGATACGCCAGACAAAATGAAGTACCAATGCTATTCCTATTTTCCTTCAGTCTAAGCTATATTACATGATACAAAAAGAAGTTCACTGGCCGGGCGGTGGTGGCGCACGCCTTTAATCCCAGCACTCGGGAGGCAGAGGCAGGCGGATAAGTGGATCTCTGTGAGTTCGAGACCAGCCTGGTCTACAGAGCTAGTTCCAGGACAGGCTCCAAAGCCACAGAGAAACCCTGTCTCAAACCCCCCCCCCCAAAAAAAAAAAAATAAGTTCACACAGCTTGTGATAGAATGCTTGCTTAACATAAAGAAGGGGTTGGGTTCAATCCCAAACACTACAAGGGAGAAAATGTAAAATAATGGCAGTTCAGATTTAAGGAAAGGGAACCATCTGATCTAAGGATAAGGGAAGTTTGCTTGTGCTATATATGCTTAAAAGTGACTTTGTTCAAGGCTGGCATGACGTTTCTGCAGTAGATGACAAGGCTGACAAACTCAAAGCCATCCCTAGTACTCACATGGTAGGAAAACGGACTCCAAAAGTTGTTCTCTGACCTCTACATGGGTGATGCACGTACCCGTGCACACAGACAAAAGTAAAAATGTTTAGTTATTGTGCTGCCAAGCATGGCGGTGCACGCCTTTAATACCAGCAATCAGGAGGCAGAGGCAAGTGAATCTCCGTGAGTTCCAGGCCAGTCTGGTCTACACATCGAGTTTTAGAACAGCCAGTACTACAAAACACAAACGAACAAAAACAAAAAGGGAGGGGCGGAATTTTAATTATAAGACAGAAAGTACAATACACACAAATGGGTGTCTATACACATTTGTTAAAGTCAGAGAAATGGTTCACGACTCTGCAAATGAAGATGAAAGTTATGCCAATCTCTCAGCCCTGGCTAAGCACCCACATCAAGGGGTTCACAACTGCCTCTAACTCCAGCTCCAAAGGATTTGGTGCCTTCTTCAGGCCTCTGTTGACACCTACACTCACATATACACACACCTAGACATACATACACACATACATACATAACCAAAAATTAAACACATATACATAAAAAATAACAATTTTATCTATCAATAAACCATGTTAAATTATATTCTAGGAGGCTGGAGAGATGGCTCAGAGGTTAAGAGAACTGACTGCTCTTCCAGAGGTCTTGAGTTCAATTCCCAGCAACCACATGGTGGCTCACAGCCATATGTAATGAGATCTGGTGCCCTCTTCTGGCCAGCAAGCATACAGATAGAACACTGAATACATAATAAATAAATCTTTTAAAAAAAATTATATTCTAAAGTATACTAGCAAATTCCAAAACATGGTCACATATGCATCTCCAGCACATAGGGAAAAGTAAATGCAAGACTCAAAAATGGAAGAGTCCTCACAGACAACATCCTTAGCCCATGAGTCAGTTACCCTAAAAGAAGACCCATGAAAAGTGTTCTATAGTCAGTCTTTATAAGACAAAACACAAACTTACTGAGTGGTTGAGTAGGGAAATCAAAAATCAGTAAAAAACTTTTATGACAACAATAAACTATGAACTTTAAAACCCATCACCAAAGGGTTTAACATCAAGAAATAAGGGTGGAAAAATCCTAGAGTCACTCACACCTGGAAACAGACACTAAGAGAGATGGGTCTATCATATCTAAGTCACTTTCAACTACAGGTACAGCTGGGCGATGGAGTTTCTTCACAGTAACAGTAACCAAGACACACAGCAACAGAATCAAACTACGTCATCTTAGTTACAAAGACTATAAAAGAAAATAATAATGATAATAATAGGATAATGGAGAAACAGAACTCTTAATTCGTTGGAAGAAATGTTAATGAGGCTAAACCTAGTGGCTCAGGACTACATCCTGACATCTCAAGAAGACAGGCATGGTGATATAAACTCAAGGCCTGCCTATCTGTCTGTCTAGCAACACAATGAGACTGTGTTTAAAAAATACTTTTTTTGCCAGGCAGTGGTGGCTCACGCCTTTAATCCCAGCACAAAAAATAATAAAAAAAGAAATACGATGTTAACAGCAAAAGTTTTTTTTTAACAAGAATTTTTAGGAAAAATAAATTTAAGCAGAATGGGCTGGGGGTGTAGCTTAGCAGTAAAGCACTTGGCAAGTGTGCTCAAAACCCTAGGTAGAGTTCCAAGTAGTGAAAAGAAAAAGAGTGAGAAACAAGTGAGCTCAGCAATTTAAACAGTGTATTTTAGTTTTATTTGGTTCAAGGGGTTACAGTCCAAAATCACAGAAGCAAAGACAAGAGGAACTCTAACGGAGACAACAGAGGAGTGCAGGCGATAGCTTATTTCTTGTGGCTTGCTCAGCTTGCTTTCTTATCCTTTGTCATCCCTAGATCACCTGCCAAGGGATCAATAAAGGAAATGTCCTACAGGCTTGAATAGGCCAATAAAATAGGGGTATTTTCTCAATTAAGGTTCCTTCCTCTCAGATAACTCTAGCTTATATCAGACTGACCAAAAAAGAAGAAGAAGAAGAAGAGGAGGAGGAGGAGGAAGAAAAGAGAGACAAAACCAACAAGCAAAATGGTATGGCTCCTCGAAAACTTAAAATTACCCAAACCATAAAACACAGATAGACATGTCATTCCTGGGTATATGCAATGACATATGTCAGTGCAATAGCTGCATTCATTTCTACTGCAGTCCTGTTGACAATAGTCCAGATGGGTTATTACATACAGGGATAAACAAGTAGGAAGGGAAATCATACCATAAAAGTGACCTAGAGGTTGATGATAAACAGCCAGCACAGGCAGGGTATGGAGGTATATGCCTTTAATTCCAATACTCTGGAGACAGAAGTGGGCTGGTTTCTTTTGAGTTTAAGGCCAGCCTAGTGTACACAGGGAGGAGTTCTGGGTCAGACAGTAAGACTCTGTCTCAAACTAAACGCCAAACCACTAAACACATACGACAGAGAGAGGGAGAGAGAGAAACAGAGAGAGAGAGAGAGTGCACACCAGCACTGTGGTCTTCAACTGTAGTCATCTCCAAAGAACACAATTTTACCCAGAATCAAAACATGCATAAGCTGGGACGTAGTGGTACATTCCTTTAATCCCAGCACTAAGGAGGCAGAAGCCTGTGAGTTCGAGGCCAGCCTGGTCTACAGAGTGAATGGCAGGACAGACAGGCTAAAAAGCTACACAGAGAAACCCTGTCTCAAAAACCCCCTGAAAAAAAAAAAATGGATGAAAGACAGAAAAGAAACTAAGTAATAGCCAGGCGGTGGTGGCGCATGCCTTTAATCCCAGCACTTGGGAGGCAGAGGCAGGTGCATCTCTGTGAGTTCGAGGCCAGCCTGGTCTACAAGAGCTACTTCCAGGACAGGCTCCAAAGCTACAGAGAAACCCTGTCTCGAGAAAAAAGAAAAAAACAGAAAAAAAGAAACTAAGGAATATTGGTTATGTTTATAATCGTACTCCAAAAATTTAAATAAACAAGAGGGGCCAGCAAGATAGCTCAGTAGGTAAAGTACTTACCCCTCAAGCCTGGCAACCTGAGTTCCAACTCCATCACATAAAGGTGAATGGAGAAAGCCCACGCCACTGTTGGTCTCTGCACATACATTACTACGTACATACACACAAAATTTTAAACGATTCATCTCCCGGTACTACAAAAACTAAATATAGTATTTACCTAATAAAGAGTTTTAATTTTTCTTGAATATAAGAAAAAAAATTAAAAGTGAGCTCTTTGTGATGTCTGAGAAGGTTAGAGACTCACAGAGATGTGCCTGCCTCTGGCCCAAGTGCTGGTATGAAAAGGGTACACCGGGCTGGAGAGATGGCTCAGCCGTTAAAAGCTAGGCTCACAACCAAAAATATGAAAAGGGTACACCACCACACCTGGCTGAAACTACTCCTGAGAAACAAGACTTAAAAAAATTAAATACAGAAAATTGATTTTTTTAAAAACAGATCTTACCTTGTCATTAACAACAATATTCTTACAGAATTCTCTACACACAAGGGAATATGATTTCACATCAAGTAATATCACATTAAAACATGAAAATAAATTTTTAAAAAACTTACCACCCCTGTTCATTTTTGTACTTGTAAGCAGCCCCAAGAATGTGACACAAGGTGCCTCCAGCTTTGAAATCCATAAAACATTTTGCCTAAAGATGACAAATTGTACAAGAGGAAAATAAAAGTTCTCATCCACCCATTCATCTTATACTTGAAACTCAACTAAAGGACTCCTACATGTTAAAAAAATAAAATGTTTTACCAGTGAACTACACTGCCAGGCCTCCTTTCTAAGCCAGGTTCTCAGGTACCCTGGCTAACCTTAAAACCTCACTCTGAGCCCAGGCAACCTTAAACTTTTACCTCAGCCTCCTCAGTAACCCAGATTATATGCTTAACCACCAGGTCTGACTCACAACATTATTTTTTATTTACTTATGTACTTACTTATTTATTTATTTTGAGAGTGTGTTTTCTTTTTCTTTTTTTTGGTTTTTCAAGACAGGGTTTCTCTGTGGCTTTGGAGCCTGTCCTAGAACCAGCTCTTGTAGACCAGGCTGGTCTCGAACTCACAGAGATCCATCTTCCTCTGCCTCCCGAGTGCTGGGATTAAAGGCGTGCGCCACCACCACCCGGCCGAGTGTGTGTTTTCAAGACAGTGTTTTTCTGTGTAGCACTGCCTGTCCTAGAACTCACTATGTAGACCAGGCTTGGCCTCAAACTCAGTTTTCTTCCTGCCTCTGCCAAGAGCGCTGTAATTAAAGATGTGCGCCACCACCTCCCAGCTACTTCTATTTTTTTTTTTTAAAAACTGGCTCTCCTTTAGCCCATGCTGGCCTCCAATGAGCAATGCAGCTGACTGACTTTAACCTTTAATCTTCCTTCTACCATCCCATTAGATTCATCCTTACTGAATCCAGAAGAATGAACCACAACATCAGGCTAAACAAGATTCCCCCACCCCCAAACATGGCTTTAATCCCAGCAATCAGGAGACAGAGGCAGGCAGATGTCTGTGAATTCGAGGCCAGCCTGGTTTACAAAGTGAGTTTCATGACAGTCGGAGCTGTTACACAGCTGTCTTGAAACCCACCCACCCCCCAAAAAAAAGTTACATTTACTGGGCTGGAGAGATGGCTCAGCACTTACTACTTTTGCAGAGGATGTAGTTCAATTACCTACACTCACATGGTGGCTCACAACTATCTATAACTCCAATTCTAGAAGATCTAAGGCTCTCCTGATTTCTAGAAGTCCTGCACTTAAGCACACAAACCTGCACTCAGACAGACCCATATACACAAAATAATTTAAAAATTTTTAAAAATAAATAAATAGCTGGCAGTGGTGGCACATGACAAACCCTTTAATCCCAGACTCAGAAGACAGAGGAAGGGAGATCATTAGGAGGCCAGCATGGTACCCAGTAAAACCTACCTCGAAAAAACAAAACTACAACAAAAATGTCTCTGCTTTGTACTTGTCTTTCTCATCCGATTTTCTTCTACAGTATTGCAAACCAGAACAATCTCTTTCATTTGAGAAAATGCTGCCTTCTATTTTGAGAGGAAGAGAAATACATCTGGTCCTACTGGCACTAAGCCATGAATTATTTTTAATTATGGTTTATGACTAAAAATATTCTCTAATCCCTAAACCCTTTTAGCAAATGATGGTTTAGTTCCCAGAATTAACCCCCTTGTCTACAGTCCCGTGTAACATCTTTTGGATGGTGGCACTTTGGATGACACTCATAATTAGGAAAAGAAAAGAATGGGAATCATTTTAAAAAATAAATACCTTTCTTGTTTGTTCCTGAGACAAAGTCTTACTACGCAACTCTGGCTATCCTGGAACTCACTATGTAGACCAGGCTGGCCTTGAATTCAGAGATCCACCAGTCTCTGCCTCCCAAGTGCTGGGATCAAAGGTCCGCATTTCTATACCAGACTTTAAAAAAGAAAACAAAAAACTTTGTTCTAGAACAGCCAGAGCTAAAGATCCTATCTCAAAAATAAAAATATAAAACAAAATGAACTTTATGCACATCTTACTCTAAATCATATAACATTTGAGAAATTACACTACATAATTATTATATTATTACTATATCACTACATAATTTTTAATTTGTGTTTGGGAGTTTTGCCTGCATGTATGGCAAGTGCACCACGTGCATACCCACAGACAGAAACACAAACAGACATGTAGATAAAAATTAAAAATAAAGTTTTAGAAAATTTTATTAGTTGGGAATGGGTAACACGAAATTTTAATTCCAGCACTTGGGAAACAGAAGCAAAACCAAGGTTCAAGGCCAGCCTGGTCTACAGAGTGAGTCCCAGGACAGGGAGGAATACAGAAACAGACTGTCTCAAAAAAAAAAAAAAGAAAACTTAAATTTCCATTTATAAGCCAGAAGTGGTGGTGTATGCCTTTATTCCTAGCACTCAGAAGGCACAGGCAGGTGACTATGAGTTTGAGGACATTTTGGTCAACATAGTGAGTTCCAGGACAGCCAAGGCTGTGCCGAAAGACCCTGTCTGAAAAGTCAAAAACAAGCCGGGCGGTGATGGCGCATGCCTTTAATCCCAGCACTCGGGAGGCAGAGGCAGGCAGATCTCTGTGAGTTCAAGGCCAGCCTGGTCTACAAGAGCTAGTTCCAGGACAGGCTCCAAAGCTACAGAGAAACCCTGTCTCGAAAAACCAAAAAAAAAAAAAGACAAAAACAAAACAAAAATATTCTGCATAGATTTGGTTTGTGTGTGGGTAGGGTACAGAAGTGCCACGGCAGAAATGTGTCCGTAAGACAATGTGAGGGAGCCTGTTTTCCTTCCACCATACAGGTTCCAGAGAAACAACTCAGGATTACACAGCACGGTGCCAAGAGCTTTCAACTGCTTCGTCATCTGTCTCTGTCCCCTGATATGATCTGAAAATTATAAAACTGGGAAAGGTGGAGGGGAGGGAGTGGGAACTGGGACTGGTATCTAAAATGAAAAAAGATAGCTTGTATTTTTTTTTTATTTATTATGTATACAGTATTCTCAGTATTCTGTCTGCATGTATGCCTGCAGGCCAGAAGAGGGCACCAGATCTCATTACAGATGGTTGTGAGCCACCATGTGGTTGCTGGGAATTGAACTCAGGTCCTTTGGAAGAGCAGGCAGTGCTCTTAACCACTGAGCTATCTCTCCAGCCCTAGCTTGTATTTTTTTTAAAAAATTAAATTAAAAAAAGCACAAAAAAGAGGTATAAAACTATACTGACCTTTAGTCTGAGTCAGTCAAACAAGGTTATTACAGAACTTGCCAAAGCCCTAAGCTCAAACCCAGAAAGAAAAATGGTCTTCAATTCCAAATAAGCACACTTTTACTCTGGCTCTGTACTTCAGTACTTCAGGTTATCTGACTGCTCAGGACAGGCATCCTGTTAATTATTTCCCTTTTATACATTTATTTATTTATTTTGTGTGGGAGAGAGGACCACAGGTCAAGGAGCCTACTACCAATACGGATGACCCGAGTTTGGTCCCTGTTACCCACATGGTAAGAGAATCAACTCCTGGAAGTTGTCCTGCCCTTCACATGCATGCTATGGCAGGCATGTGCCAGCACACATAAAATCACATACTAATTAATAAATTAAATTTAAATTTTTTCTTGTTTTTGTATTTATTTCTCTGTGTAGCCTTAACTGTCCTGGAACTCACTCTGTAGATCAGGCTGGTCTCAAGCTCAGAGATCTCCTTGCCTCTGTCTCTGAGGTGCTGGGATTAAAGGTTTATGGCACCACTGCCCAGGTATTTAAAATTTTTTAATTAAAAAAAAAAAAGCCAGGCAGTGGTGGTGAACGCCTTTAATCCCAACACTCAAGAGGCAGAGGCAGGTGGATCTCTGTGAGTTCAAGGCCAGCAGGCTCCAAACTACAGAGAAACCCTATCTCAAAAAAACAAAACAAAACCAAAAATCCCACACAGGACTGGAGAGAATTTTCAGTGGCTAATAGTACTGGCTGCTCTCCCAGAGGACCTGGTTCAATTCCTGACACCCACATTGCAGCTCACACAACTGTCTGTAACACCAGTTCCAAGGGATCTGACACCTTCACACCAATGCACATAAAATTAAAAACAAAACACAAAATATACTCTTTCACAAGAGTCTAAAAGACAAGTATCAGTATATACAGCACAACAGAGACTATGGCAATCATAACACAAAAACATTGAGTCTTGATGTTTGTTGCAGAGTCTAAAACACATTACACATTAAATGACATAGCAGGTAAGAATTCTACCACTAAGGATAACAGAACATGCCTGTAATCCCAGCTCATGGAAGTGAAGGCAAAAGGATCAGCTAGCCTCCCATACAGAGGCAGTTCCAGAACAACGCTGAGCTATGTGAGAGCTGTATCAGAAACAAACATTTCTCTGTACAGTTGTTGTGTCCACCCCTACCCAAATCACAACAGCAAGGGAAATCAACCATAGGTGACACTTCAAAGTACAGAAACTGAGCCCAGCAGTTGACAACACACAACTTTACTCCCAGCACTCAGGAGGCAGAGCCAGGTGGATTGATTTCGAGGCCAGCCTGGTCTACACAAAACAAGTCCCAGGACAGCCAGGGCTGATATACAGAGAAACCCTGTCTCAAAAAAAAAAAAAAAAAAAAAAAAAAAAAAAAAAAACACCAGCAGAAAAAGCTGAAGATACTATGTAACATGTACTCATGTACTTACAGGTAGTTTGGTGAAAGCCGGGTTGGTGACATGCTTCCCAAAGGCATCTTCTTGGAACTGAAGAAGCTGTACCACCAGTCCAGCCAGAGCTTTATTGGTAGGAGCATCTGCATGAACATACTGCAAGAAAAAGACAGGGATTCAAACACGGCTACAGCTGATGCTGGAGGGAAAGCTACTTTACCTCCTATTACCTATTAAATAATGGCACACCACCAAATTTTAGGTGTATGAAACACATTCTCCACGGCAAAGAATCATAATCATAAAAACCATATATATGCATAATTTTAAAACTTACTTCTTTTCTTTTCTTGAGACAGAGTTTCTTTTTGTAGTCCTGGCTGTCCTGGAACTCAGAGATCCGCCTGCCTCTGCTTTCAGAGTGCTGGGATTAAAGGTGTGCACCACCACCACCTGGCCTGTATGTGTATTCTTTAAAGCAGATAATGTATGCTGAGGAGATGTTTCAGCACTCAAAACTAGGTGGTTTTACCAGAACCTACATGGCAGTTCAGAAACATCTAACTCCAGTCTCAGGAGATTCCAAGCCCTCTCCTGACCTCTGAGGATACCAGGCATGCAGGTGTTACACATACATACATGCAGGAAAAGCACCCATAAACACTCATACAAAAAAAGACAAACCAGTAGTAGAGACAAGGTAGTTTCATGACAAGGAAAGCATAATTAATGAATTAAATGCAAAACCTTTGATAGGGCTGGGGAGAGAGAAGGCTGAGCACTTAGAATCATGGCTGCTCTTCAGAGTATCCAGGTTTGATTCCCAGTTCACACACGGGAACTCAAAACCATGGTCAATTCTAGTTCCAGATGATCCAAATTATCTGGCACACTTTAGCACACACACGTATGCAAGCAAGACACACATATCAACCAAAAATAAAATTTAAAAAAAAACTTATTTGAGGCTCATCCTCATAATCCCACAACCCTAGAAATAGAAGAAGGATCAGGAAGGAATTGAAGACCAGAGGCCACAGAGTTCTGGGGCTTCTGAGCTATAGTGTTTTTCTGAAGTCTTATGTAGGCCAGAATGGCCTCAAAAGAAGAAATCTTCAATGTCTCATTTGTTTCATATTAACTGCTGAGACTAAAATTTCTGTCTGGTGCTGGAGATGGCTCAGCAGATAAAAGTGTTTGCTGCTTTTCCAAAGGACCAGAGCTGAGTTCCCAGCACCTGTATCATATGTAGCTTACAACTGCCTTTACCTCCAATTCCAAGGAATTAGATGCCCTCTTCTGGCTTCTGTGGACACCCACATAAAGGTCACACAATTAAATAATCTTTAAATTTATATGTTCTAAATGTATTCTTAAATACAAACAGAAATGCTTAGTGAGTCCAGGGTGGTGGTGCACACCTCTAATTCCAGCACTAGGGAGACAGGCAGAAGGATCTCTGTGAGTTCGAGGACAGCCAAGGCTACACAGTGAGACCCTGAAGAGGGGAGGAGACAAAGAAATGCTTTAGTGTACACCAAGCACAAATAAGTCAACACTATTTCTGCCTTTAAATAAAGCCTTACAGGCACAGTCACTTCTCAAAACACCCAAGATCCCTATCAAACACCAACAGTTCACCAAGCTGCTGACCCCAAGCCAACAGGTCAAGGACTAGTTTTTTGTTTTTGTTTTTGTTTTTTTTTTTTTACTCTTCTGAGATAGTATCTCACGTTGGTAGCCCTGGCTTGCCTTGAGCTTTGAGAGGAAGCTGTGTAGGAGAGGAAAACCTTGAACTTCTGAACTTCATGCTTATACCTCCCAAAGGATTGCAGACTTAAGCCACCAGTACCAGCTTTCATGAGGTGCTGGGGTTCAAACCCTGGACCTAATCCTTGCTAAGTGAACACTACTAAATGATTTAAATTCCGAGGTGCTAGTTTAATATTTCATTCATTCGACAAACACTTACTCAGCAACTATTAAGGATGATACAGTTAAACATTAACTATGATCGAGAACAAATCTCAAACCCATCCTGGGGTCTCGAAGGGGAAAACACTGCTGAATTTGAGGAGAGGGAAGTGTTTTAGAGTCGTTCTTCAACACTGACATAGTGGGGCAATTTTACTATACCTGTAACTGGGGCCGGTAGGGTAAAGGGCACTGACCACCTAAGTTCAATTCCTGGACCAATTTGGTGTTAGGAGAGAATCACTTCGCTTAAAATGACACAGGAGAGGGAAGCACCCCACCAAAATAGATAGATGTAATTTAAAAAAAAATGTAAAAAAGCGTTAAATCACAACTTTGTGAAACAACTACTCAGCAGAATGTACATTCGAAAATAGGAGAAACACGGGGTTTGCCAAAAAAAAATAAACATTACAAAGAAAACAGATATAAACGGAGTTCTCGCTGAAGGACGTTAACTTATGTACTCACATCTTTACACATCACAAAAAGTACAATAAAGTGAAAAACCATCACTTTGTCCTGTATCAAGCCTATTGCTGGGTTTAAATCTACAGTAACTCGCAAGGCCAATCATCCAAGGTTCCTTAGCGAATGGACACCGGGAAGCAAGCCCTTAATTACCGAACCGCTTAGAAACTGGTGTCTAAACAAAACTTCAAGCTACTTCTACCACGCAGGGCTCAAGTCTTTTATGCTCTTTGTTCACACACCTAACAAAAGACCAGAGACACACGCCCTGCGACTCTGCCCAGCTCCCGCTGCTTCTGCACAGAAGAGCTTGCGAGCTGGGGCTTCCCACGCGAGTGTGTGGGCTCGGGAGAGCCAGCAGCAAGGGCCTGTCCCGCCGCGTGCCTACAGCCGCCCGCGGGGGCGTGGCGAGAGCCGAGCCAGCCTTTGTTGTCCCTCGTGGCGCGCGGGGAGGGGGAGGGGTGGCCCGAGGATCGCGAGGCCCGCAGCCACCACCAGCCCCCGTCGCCTGGCTCCTCGGTCCCCACGGGCGCGCGCGAACCCACCTTCTTGTAGTGCTTGCCCAGCCAGACTCGCACCGAATCCAGCTGGGACACCGTATCCGGGCTTTCCCAAAACTTGCTAGCAGGGCCCCCGTCCTTCCGCCGGTACACGGCCAGGCCCGAGGCCGCCGCCGCACCCCCTGCACCCACGGCGCCTGCTGCCGCTCCCGGACCGCCGCCCGCTACCGCGGCCATGGTCACCGTCCGTCGTCTCCACAGCCCGGCCTGGCCCTCGCGGCGTTTCCCGTTCGCACCCGCGCGCGCGCAGATACCACCTCCTCCCCCTAGCCCCGCCCAGCCAACCCCCTTTCCGGCGTCGAGGCCCAGCCACGCCCCTTCTAGGCACCGGAGCCGTAACGGACTAGCTGGAAGAGCAGACGTACGCATGCGCAGCACGCCGTTAGCCCCACAACAAGAGGCGCTACCTGCCTCTTCCGCCCGCCTTTCGGGACTGAGTTCCAGTCACAGCTCTTCGTGAGCTCTGCATCTGACTCTCCGGGCTTCCTGCGTCCGATCGTTAGACGGTCAACAGCCTCGAGGAGGTTCTGTGTCACTCCTAGAGGAAGCGGTCTCGGGTGTGCAGTGCGGTGTGCAGCTAGTGTGCAGTCCCCACAGCCCTGCTGCACCCGGGGCCGCGCCGGCCTTGGAAACCTAGCTCCCAGTCTAGCTTGGAGTTTCGGCTTCACACACCTTCGAGCCCTCATTAATGTCTCTCGAATCACCTCAGCTGGTTTCTGCCTCCTCGGCCTGTTGCCTGCTGCTCCGTGACCTCGAGATTATCTTCCCTTTTGATATTCGCACGCGGGGCAAGGCGCTCTCAAATTCGTCACTTCAAAGTATTCCAGAAAACCGTCCCTGACTGAACTGGCAATCACACACCAACCCGATGGTTTCTTTGTAGTTTTCACCACAACCTGGTGTTTTTATTCATAGGTGTATCCTCTGCGTGGGGAACAGGACGTTTTGTCTTCACGGGTTCAGTAAATATTTGATGAATGAATGATCTACATGAAGGCTGAGTTTGAATTATTAACAGTGTGACTGACTGTATAATTGGGAACGTGAACATCATCCTCTATGATCTTGGAGCTCTAAGTGACCAAGTCTGATGAGTTTTTCCACCTTTCAAAAATGAGTATAAGTAGCCTGGCGGTGGTGTTGCCTGCCTTTAATCCCAGAGGTAGAGGCAGGCAGATCTCTTGAGTCTGAGGCCAGCCTGGCGTACAGAGCGAGTTCCAGGACAGCCAGGGCTACACAGAGAAACCCTGAAAGAAAGGTGGGGTGGGTGGGGAGTGAATAGAATGTAGTCAGAAAGGACGGGGAACTCGAGACATACCTGAAACAGAGGCACTGACCATGAGAAAGAACACTCAGTGAAAGACCTTTGGGGCTGGAGAGATGGCTCAGTTAAAGGTACTGACTGCTCTTCCAGAGGACCTGGGTTCAATTCCTAGCAACCACATGGCAGCTAACAACTGTAACTCCAAGATAGAACACCCTCACAGAGATACATGCAGGCAAAATACCAATGTACGTAAAATAAATTATTTTAGTCAGGCAGTGGTGGCGCACGCTTTTAATCCTAGCACTCCAGAGGCAGAGGCAGGCAGATCTCTGTGAGTTCGAGGCCAGCCTGGTCTACAGAGCTAGTTCCAGGACAGGCTCCAAAGCAACACAGAAACCCTGTCTCAGAAAAGAAAAAAAAAAAAAACACATGTGGCACCATTCCCAGCCAAATACATGTAATTTTTAAAAATTTATTTAGGCTGGAGATGTAACTCAGTGGTAGAGTACATGCTGCAAAGCATGAGGCCCTGTATTCCTCCTCTCTTTGCCCTTGACCAGCTGTCTCAAGCTCCTAGCACTGTGATTTCCCTTTAACAACAGACAGTAATCCAGAATTGTTAACTAAAGTAAACCTTTTATCCCTAAATTGTTTTTGCGAGGCTATTTTATCTCAACAACAGAAGTGAAACTAAGTATGTGTGTGTACTTTCTAGAATTTAGCTACACATATCGGCACGCGATTGTAACCTCAAGGAGATTGTGAGTCCAGTCTGAGCTTCATAATGAGATCCTTGTCTCAAAAAAGGGTCAGGAATGTTTTTAAATTATTTATTTGTATTTTATGTACATTGGTGTTTTGCCTTGCATGTATGTCTGTGTAAGGGTGCCAGATTCCCTGGAACAGGAGTTATATACAGTTGTGAGCTCTAATGTGGGTGCTGGGAATTGAACTTGGGTCCTCTAGATCACTGATGTTTGGGTCAGTGTTCTTAACCACTGAACCATCTCTCCAGCCCCAAGGGTCAGGAATTTAATATTGACAGAAGACTGCCAGTGAAATAATTCAGTAAGATTGCTATTGACCTGAGATTCCTAGAACCCAGATGCTAGAAAAAGAGATACTGTTTTTAACTAAGTTGTCTATTTACAAAAAAAAAAAATCAGGAGTCACATACTGGGGTAAAAACCTACTAGATCAGAGAAAACAGAAAGCAACCAGCTGACTTTCCTTTTTGGCTAGAGACCCATCAAGAGAGGTTCCAAGAGAGGTTGCAAACCAAAAAGGCCAGAGAAACTCAAAGTTCTTCCCTAACCCTGTGCATCTCTGTACCTATTTATATCCCTGGCTCCTCCATACTCTCTATGGCTAATTCCTGTCAACTAGTTGTATATATACACAAAAAACTAAAATTATTGAGAATGACACTTAGAATTGTTACTTATTTTTTTAAATGAACTGGGCAGGATTGGAGAGATGGCACAGAGGTTAAGAGTACTTGCTGCTCTTTCAGAACACAGAGGTTCAGGGGCCAGCACTGAATATTGGGTGGCTTACAACTGTCTTTACCCCAGTCAAAGAGACCATATGCCCTTATCGAAGCGGTGGTGGCACATGCCTTTAATCCCAGCACTCAGGAGGCAGAGGCAGGCAGATCTCTGTGAGTTTGAGGCCAGCCTGATCTACAAGAACTAGTTCCAGGATAGGCTCCAAAGCTACAGAGAAACCCTGTCTCGAAAAAACGGGGGCTGCTGGAAAGATGGCTCAGAGGTTAAGAGCACTGACTGCTCTTCCAGAGGTCCTGAGTTCATGGTGGCTCACAACCATCTGTAATGAAATATGGTGCCTCTTCTGGCCTGCAGGCAAAATGCAGGCAGAACACTGTCTTGATAATAAATAAATAAATAAATAAAAAAGCAGAAATCATATGCCCTCTTCTGGACCTTGTATGCCCAAAGGAAACATACATTCACTCAGGTGTGTACATATATAAAATTATAAAACTTAAAGATAAGAAAAAAATTATTAAAAATTATATTTTGGGGCTGAAGAGATTGTTCAGCATTAAGAGCAGTGGCTGCTCTTCCAGAGGTTCTGAGTTCAATTCCCAGAAACCACATGGTGACTCACAACCATTTGTAATGAGATCTGGTGCCCTCTTTTGGCCTTCAAGCAGACATACAGGCAGAACGCTGCATACATAATAAATAAATAAATGGGTTTTGTTTGTTTGTTTTACTTATTTTTTTCCCATGATATTTATTGAGCTCTGCATTTTTCTCTGCTCCCCTCCCTAACACTCCACTCCCTCCCTCAACCCTCCCCCAAGGTCCCTATGCTCCCAATTTATTCAGGAGATCTTGTCTTTTTATACTTTCTACTTCCCACGTAGATTAGATCTATGTAGGTCTCTCTTAGTGTCCGTATTGTTGTCTAAATTCTCTGGGATTGTGGTTTGTAAGCTGGTTTTCTTTTCCTTATGTTTAAAAACCACGTATGAGTGAGTACATGTGATAATTGCCTTTCTGTGTCTGGGTTACCTCACTCAAAATAATGCTTTCTAGTTCCATCCATTTTCCTGCAAAATTCAGGCTGTCGTTATTTTTTTCTGCTATGTAGTACTCCATTGTGTAAATGTACCACATTTTTTTTATCCATTCTTCGATAGAGGGGCATTGAGGATGTTTCCAGTTTCTGGCTATGACAAATAAAGCTGCTATGAACATAGTTGAGCACATGTCCTTGTGGCATGATTGAGCATCCTTTGGATATATACCCAAAAGTGGTATTACTGGGTCTTGAGAAAGGTTGTTTCCTAATTTTCTGAGAAATCGCCACACTGACATCCATAGGGGTTGTACCAGCTTGCATTCCCACCAGCAGTTCAGAAGTGTTCCCTTTTCCCCACAACCTCTCCAGCATAAGTTGTCATCAGTGTTTTTGATCTTGGCCATTCTTACAGGTGGAACATGGAATCTCAGAGTAGTTTTGATTTGCATTTCTCTGATGACTAAGGATGTTGAACATTTCCTTAAGTGTCTTTCAGCCATTTTAGATTCCTCTGTTGAGAGTTCTCTGTTTAGGCCTGTGCTCCATTTTTTTATTGGATTATGTGTGCTTTTGGTGTCCAATTTCTTGAGTTCCTTGTATATTTTGGAGATCAGACCTCTGTCTGATGTGGGGTTAGTGAAGATCTTTTCCCATTCTGTAGGCTGTCATTTTATCTTGTTGACCGTGTCCTTTGCTTTACAGAAGCTTTTCAGTTTCAGGAGGTCTCATTTATTAATTGTTTCTCTCAGTGTCTATGCTGCTGGGGTTCTATTTAGGAAGTGGTTCCCTGTGCCAATGCTTTTAAGCGTACTTCCCACTTTCTCTTCTATAAGGTTCAGTGTGGCTGGCTTTATGTTGAGATCTGTGATCCATTTGGACTTGAGTTTTGTACATGGTGATAGATAGGGGTCTACTTTCATTTTTCTACATGTTGATATCCAGTTATGCCAGCACCACTTGTTGAATATGCTTTTTTTTCCATTTGATATTTTTTGCTTCTTTATCAAATATCAGGTGTTCAGAGATGTGTGGATTGATATCCGGGTCTTCTGTTCGGTTCCATTGGTCCTCCTGTCTTTTCTTATGCCAGTACCAGTCTCTTTTCAGTACTGTAGCTCTGTAGTATAGTTTGCAGTCAGGGATTGTGATGCCTCCAGAAGTTCTTTTGTTGCCCAGGATTGTTTTGGCTATCCTGGGTTTTTTGCTTTTCCAAATGAAGTTGAGTATTGTTCTTTCGAGGTCTTTGAAGAATTTTGTTGGGATTTTGATGGGCATTGCGTTGAATCTGTAGATTGCTTTTGGTAGGATTGCCATTTTTACTTTATTAATTCTGCTTACCCAAGAGCATAGGAGGTCTTTCCATTTTCTGTTGTCTTCTTCAATTCCTTTCTTCAAAGATTTAAAGTTCTTGTCATACAAGTCTTCCACTTGTTTGGTTAGAGTTACCCCGAGATATTTTATGCCATTTGAAGCTATTGTGAAGAGTGTTGATTCTCTGATTTCTTCCTCAGTCTTTTTATCATCTGTGTACAGGAGGGCTACTGATTTTTTTGAGTTAATCTTGTATCCTGCTACCTTGCTAAATGTGTTTATGAGTTGTAGAAGTTCCTTGGTAGAATTTTTGGGATCACTTATGTAAACTATCATATCATCAGCAAACTGTGAGAATTTGACTTCTTCTTTTCCAATTTCTATCCGCTTGATCTCTCTTTGGTGTCTTATTGCTCTAGCTAGGACCTCAAGAACTATACTGACTAGGTATGGAAAGAGTGGACAACCTTGTCTTGTTCCTGATTTCAGTGGAATCGCTGGGAGTTTCTCTCCATTTCGTTTGATGTTGGCTGTTGGCTTGCTGTATATTGCCTTAATTATGTTTAGGTATGTTCCTTGTATCCCTGCTCTCTCCAAGACTTTTATCATGAAGGGACATGTATTTTGTCAAACGCTTTTTCGGCATCCAATGAGATGATCATGTGGTTTTTATTTTTTAGCTTGTTTATATGATGGATTACGTTGACAGATTTTTGTATGTTGAACCATCCCTGCATCTGTGGGATGAAGCCGACTTGGTCATGGTGGATGATGGTTCTGATATGTTCTTGGATTCTATTTGCTAGTATTTTTATTTAGTATTTTTGCATCAATGTTCATGAGTGAGATTGGTCTGTAATTCTCTTTCTTAGTATTGTCTTTCTGTGGTTTGGGTATCAGGGTAATTGTAGCCTCATAAAAAGAGTTTGGCAATGTTCCCTCTGTTTCTATTGTGTGGAATAATTTGAGGAGTATTGGTATTAGTTCTTCTTTGAAAGTCTTGTAGAATTCTGAGTTGAAACTATCTGGTTCTAGGCTTTTTTGGTTGGGAGACTTTTGAATGACTGTTTCTATTTCTTCAGCAGTTATAGGTCTGTTTAATTTGCTTATCTGGTCTTGATTTAATTTTGGTAAGTGATATTTATCCAGAAAGTTGTCCATTTCCTTTAAGTTTTCCAATTTTGTGGAGTACAGGTTTTCAAAATATGACCTGATGATCCTCTGTATTTCCT
>PVIU01009292.1:0-77240 GCA_004026605.1 Ondatra zibethicus
CTTTGAAATGCATGAACAAAGTGTTCCATTACTCACAGCAGAGGGGAGCTGCTGAGCAGCAAGTTTGGTTTCTGGAGATGCCTTCTGACCTCTCACTCCTTAGCCATGACTGTTACACCTGGGGGTTGTCAAGTAATGGTCTGCTTCAGCAGAAGCACCTACTTGCAGTAAAAGTTATAGAGAAAAACCTGGAGGATTCATTAAAAGCCCTGAAAGGGGGCTGGAGAGATGGCTCAGTGGTTAAGAGCACTGACTGCTCTTCCAGAGGTCCTGAGTTCAATTCCCAGCAACCACATGGTGCCTCACAGCTATCTCTAATGAGACCTGGTGCCCCCTTCTGGCATGAAGGCACACATGGAAGAATGCTGTCTACATAATAAATAAATAAATCTTATAAAAAATGTTTGGTATGAAAAATATGCAGCCTGGTCCTCTAAAAAAAAAAAGCTCCGAAAGAGTGCTACCCATTCACTGGTTTATGTCACGAAGCAGTTGATGAAATTCCATAAGGCTTCTGGGCAGTAGTGGCACATATCTGTAATACTAGCACTTGGGAGGAAAAGGCAAATCAATCTCTTAAGGCCAGCCTGGTCTGCAGGGTGAATTCCAGGACAACCAGGGCTACACAGAGAAACCCTGTCTCAAACAAAACAAACAAACAAAACAAAACAAAATTCCATAAAGTTGATTCAGATAGGTTACCCAGAAAATCAGGTAAATTTAAGAAGTGTAAGTTTGGGACTTGGAGAATGACTCGGTAGTTAAGAGCACTTGAGTTTGGTTCAAGCATTCATACAAGGGCTCACATCAGTCTGAAACTCCAGTTCTACAGGATCCAATGCCTTCTTGTGACCTCAGTGGGCGACAAGCATGCATATACTGCACAGCCATACAAGCAGGCAAAACATTCATACACAAACATACATTTTAAAAAGTACAAATAAAAGGGAGTTTCACAAGCTAACGTAATGCTAACTGGCATATAAAAAGCCTTATCTGCTTTTACTTTTAAACAATATCTCTAGATTGTTGTCAGTCTTGACAACTCAATGTATCTCAGAATTCAGCATCCTACTTTGCCATCAACCAAATCTGCTGATTTTATATGCTAATTTTTTAAAAACATCCAAGATTTATCCAAATAGTATAATATAAATAGATGATGAAACAAAACTATTAAGACAGATTAATAATCTATCTTAATAGAGAGGTGGGATGGGAGGGTGTGTGGAAGGAATGGGAGGGGGGGAGTGGGAATTTGGATTAGTATTTTTTTTAAAAAAAATCTAATAAAAAAATAATAAAAAAAAATCAGGAGACACAAAAAAGGTGAAAAAAAAGATGTGGAAGTGTATATATTTGTCAAGAGTACTTAAAGTGGTAGTGTGGATGACCTCAATTGTTCTAATAAAAGAGATAAATCCGAGCCACAATGCACACATGAGTTTGATGAGAGTATTTGTCAGCCTTAGACTCGTTTTCACAGTTCTTCTAATTTATTTTTTCCTCCAATTATGCAGTTTATCTTAAGACAATAAAAAGAAAGCCCTATGTTTATAACACTTTTATCATCATCCTCTATTTTTTAGCCAGGAGGTCACATGGTATAAGTCCAAGTTAATTTTATACATACACGATGTGGAAAATAGAAACAACGAAGATGATTTAGGAAGAAAGACCTGAAAATATTCAACTCCTATTTAGACATCAAAAAGAATCCATATCAGAGCTATGGTGGTGCAGGCCTTTAATCCCAGCACTGGGGAGGCAGAAACGAGAGGCGATCTGAGAGTTCAAGGCCAGCCTGATCTACATAGAAAGTTCTAGACTAGCTAGAGCTATACAACAAAATGTTATCTCAAAAACAGTAATCTATATATAGATACAATTTCATTAATAAATAACCCAGTGGCATATACAGATTTTTGTAAGCAGAATAAAATTGACAAAGAATATCCACGAGGTAATAAAAGTGAACTTTCTTTTTATCAAAGCTAGGAATCAACCTTGTAATATGCCTGTGTCATTGTCAGCTTCATCTGTCTGGCTGTGACCCTTCAGGAAGACACATTTGATGGTTTGTTACAATGTAGTGGAGAAGAACTGATTGTCTTGGCCCATGCTTTTACACTTAGCACACAGCCTTTATCAGGTAATAGCTTCTACTCCAAGTCTTATACTGGTTTTGTTTTAGATTAATTTAATTGAAGAGGGGCTGGAAGAGATGGCTCAGTGGTTATAAGCACTGACTGTCCTTCCAGAGGTCCTGAGTTCAATTCCCAGCAACCACATGGTAGCTCACAACCATCTATAATGAGATCTGGTGCCCTCTTTTGAGGTGCAGGTATGCATGCAGGCAGAACACTGTATACATAATAAATAAATAAATTTAATTGAAGAAATATGTCATCTTTTACTTCAGTCTCATGATATATTATGAGGTGTGTAAACCACTGCCCTTTTGATTTACTAGAATTACACATATGTCTAATATCTAATTTTCAATTATTATATTTTGGTTTGTAGATTTATAATTTGTATTTCAAACATGTTGATTCCTTTCATTTCAATTGTAAGTGCTCTAGAAATCATTATCATCCTCATCACCATTTTCTGTATTGTTATAAAAATTGCCCTCATTTGTGTTAAAAATATGTTCAGGGGACTAAAGACAGGGCTCTGCAGTTAAGAGCACTGGCTGCTCTTCCAGAGGCTCCTTGTCTGAGTCCCAGCACCCACATAGCAGTTCACAACCACCTGTAACTCTAGTTGCAAGGAATCCAACACCACCTTCTGACCTCCAAAGGTACTGCATGTACATGGTACACAGAATTATAAGCAAGCAAAAACACTCATACATCTAAATTATTTTTAAAAATTAATTGTTTAAAGCATTTCTCATTCTGGTTTGCTGTTCTCAGTCTAATTTATTTTTACTCAAACCTTAGCAGGTAAGTGACAAGTATAACCTTGACTTGGGGTCAAGAAGGAGATGCAAGGACATTTTCAAGATGGGATCAGTTGATCTTGTATCTGTCTGTTTGTTTGTTTGCTTGCTTGTTTTTAAATATCTGCAATTGTACATGGACATTCTCTGAATAACCATCTTTTTCCTCACAGACAGATCTATTCTTTTTCACATTAGAAGGAATTGCCTTTAAGTGTGCTTTTACTTTAAAAATGCCAAGTGGTGGTGTTTTCTCAAAAGATTCAGAAGATGTCTTGAATTTGGTTTTCAGGACTTTGTTAAGTTGCTCTCTTTGCTGGGCTTCCTTATCTGTTTCCATAGTAAGACATGCTGAATGTGCAGGTGTGTGTCCTGTGTCACATTTCTTCTTCCCCTTTTGTTTATGAGATGTCTTTTGCAGATGACCATGTGGAAGGTTTGTTTTCCTGGTTTGAAATGTTTTTTGCCTTAGAGTAATGGTTCTTAAAGCAACTTCATCCTAATAAGTCATTGGGGTGGGGGGCAGGAAGTCATATTACAGTTATTTTCTTCATATCTGCTTAGCCACTCACAACCCATTGCCCTATCATTAAGAACTGAACAGGGCTGCAGATATAATTCATTGGTGCAGCCCTTGCCTTAAATGTGTGAGGCTATAAGTTCAAAGCCTAGTACCAGAAAATAACAGTAACAAAAAAGTGAAAATAACTTACCCCAACCTAGACTAGAAGAAAATCATGAGGTAACAAGCTTAACTTCATTGATGTTATTTTAAATAAACATGACATTCTCTGCTGAACTTAAGAAGTAAATGATTTTACTTTTCAGAAAGAATCTCACCTGCAGCTTTGGCTAGCCTACAACTCACAGACATCTGTCTGCTAAAGCTGTGGTCCACTACACTCAACTAAATTATCTTTTAATATTACAAAAGAAGTCAGGTATAGTGGCACATGCCTTTAATAGCTCTAGGAGGCAGAGACAGACAGAGCTCTATGATTTCAAGGCCAGCCTAGTCTCAACAGTGAGTTCCAGGACAGTCAAAACTACCTATACCTTGTCTCAAAAAAAAAAATACAAAGGAATCTGTCTAGGTAGAAGTTCCACCTCCACCCCCTTCTCTCTCTCCAAACCCCACCCAGACATTTAGCTGGGATCTCTGCTTCAACCCCACCTCTCTTTCCAGACCCTTACCTTCAGAAAACCAGTCATCAATGGCTTGTCCCCCTGAACTGCTCAAGACCATGCCTGCATTTTTTTAAATTTTTATTTATTTATTCATTTTACTATTTAAGCTCTAGTCCCTAGAGTTGTCACGTGATTTCTCTCCTGCTTTCTTCCCCCAAGAATCACCCAGGAGTTGCTTTGCTGTTTATTAAATCTGATCTTATTAATTCAGCTAGATTTGGCTTACTGCATCAGAAGAGAAACCCACAGCCGAGGATCTACAAAATACCTATCAACTTGGTGCTGGACCCAGGTAGAGTTGTCTTTCCCATGAACACCTGAAAAGCCATTCTCTCTTCTACCCTGCTTCCAACAGACCAGACCAACTTTTGCTTGCTAAGTTACCCATTTGCAAGCCAAGAGCCTATAAGGGATACAGGATCCCTTCTGAGTCTTCACCCCTTCTAGGTGAAAGGCTTGCGGATTGCCTACCATAGGGCACTGCAGCGCCAGGTAACTCCGGCCTGTTCCAGAGCACAGACTGCCCCTGCCCCTTGGGGTTCCTTTGTGTGGGAGATGTCCTCCACAGGAATATCCCACCCACCCCTTCCATTTAGCCCCACACTATCTTGGGAGACACCCTTCCGTATCCTCCGGTTTCCAATCTTCGGCAAAAGACTTGTGAACGGGTACTTGCAGGTCCAAGTTTGAACCCCACACACCCTTGTATTGTCTCCTACAAAATTTATCCAAATCAGGCCTGTCTCACACCATATGTTGGTTTGTGCTCCCTCATCCAGGGTTAAGAGTAGATCACTCCCATGGTCTGTTCTCTCTGCTTCTGCCTACTCTCCCACTCCCCCAGTACCATTCTATACAATCTTTGTTTCTGCCTGCTCTGGCTCTTTTGTAAAAGTCTTGTTCTTCCATCTGTTACAGCATGTAAATGAAACCCAGAGACACCAGCTGCTTCATGCCCAGCACATGACTGTTCAGTTTCTTTCCCCAACAGCCTAGGAGACCCACAGCTTAAGCTCCAGGTGCCTAAATTCTCTACATGGCTCTTGTCCCCCCCCAAACACTCCTACACCCCCTCACTCCCCACACCCCCACATCCCCACCCCCACCCTCCTTCCCTTCTTCCCACCACCACTGCTGCTGCTGCCACTGACATGGATTTTTAAGTTGGTCACCTGACATGGTTTCCCACAGAAAGTGTTGTCTTTCTTTTTAAAAAGTCCCTTCTGTCCTGTGTGTGTGAACAAATATGTGCCTCTATGTTCACTTCAGGCTCAGTTGTGTGTGTAAATGTGTGGTCACTGAATGCTTGTTTCTGACTGGTTTTGAATGCCTGAATGTATGTGTTCCATCTGTCAGCCATTGCTATTAACAAAAAGTTAGTTTAAAACCTATAATTCTGAGTTGAAATTGCTCTGGCAAATAACATATGGTCTGCTGACATTTTAACAAAGTACGGACATGTGGGCAGTCACCATTTTGACTAAGGTTAAACAGAGGAAGGTCATATGACTTCTCTGCCATCTTAAATAAAGGTGACCACATGGAGTGGCCCCAATAAGAAAACATTAGGTTTCCAATATTTTAGGTTAGGATAGATTTCTGTATGTTAATTCCTGTTCTATCCTAAAAACAAGGTTTATAAAAGATAGGCTTTAAAACAATGCTGATTGGGCTGGAGAGATGGCTCAGTGGTTAAGAGCATTGCCTGCTCTTTCAAAGGTCCTGAGTTCAATTCCCGGCAACCACATGGTGGCCCACAACCATCTGTAATGAGGTCTGGTGCCCTCTTCTGGCCTGCAGACATATACACAGACAGAATATTGTATACATAATAAATAAATATTAAAAAACAATGCTGATTTACTGGGGTATACATCCTTGTCTAGGAATGTATCTTGCTGACAGCCAGATTTTGTAACATATTACTGATTTTTAAAACACTAAGTTGTTTACAATGTTAAAACTTGTTTGCTGTCTATAAATTATAATTATGCTCTATGTCTTAGGACCACAACTGAACAGCAGAGACTGAGGTATCCCTATCTTATGATGTAGCAAGATGATTCAGGCTAACAAAAATCAGTTCAAAAACGTATGTCTAACCGTCTTGCTTTTACTAACATTGGTAAGATAGCACTAATTTGGTAAACTAAGCTATGTAGAAAACTGTTATGTCCTATAATATTGTACTGAGACATACACATTAACCATCAGTTACCTCATAAAGGACCAATTTCCTTGATATATTCACATTTAGCTTAATTTAAGCCTAAATAACATTTGTCTAACTTAGACATACCTAACAGATAATGATCCCCTGATCCTCAAATGCTTCAGAGACCTGAGAATATGGCATTTTAATAAAAAATTATTCTCACAATAGAGATATGACAGCTCCTGGTAACATCCTGTATCTCCTCTAAGGAAGACGGACGGACACAGAAGAACTTCCACTTGGAGCTTTAAATGTAGCAAGGCCAGTCACAGAACAGAGAACCACTTTGCACTTTAACTGCTGCCAAGACCCTGTACAGACTGTAGACAACAGTACACTGGAAAATCAGTTCCCCTGCTTTTCCTATACAATGTACGCTGGTTCCCCCACCACAAGTTCCTACTCCAAAAGAAAGTCTGCCAAATTTTCTGGGCTTGGCACCTGAGGACTGTTAATACCCTGGGACCTCTGTTCCCAACAACCATGGTGAGACCTGGGATTGCTGTCTAGGTAGCTGGAAAGCTGTCTCACTTCTGCTTACTCATGTAAAATTTATCTTTCTTAAATCTCATGGTGTTTGATGACTAGGGTACTGACAAATTTACCAGTTTAACCGCTCTACCCCTGACTCCAGAGTTACAATCACTTTGGTAGCTCCTTAGTTCATTAGTTAAGTTTCCTGTTATAAATACAGACGGGTTTGCATCATTCACAGATTTTACAGTACAGAATAACCAGCTTTCAGATGTAACTTTGGACGTACAGAGTTTTAGCATTGATAAATGCAATTTTGAAATGACAACTCCTCCCCCTCTGAAACAGGTTAGTGTGGTGATATTTTGTTTGTGCTTTAACAAAGAAAGCTTGCCTGAAGATTAGAGTATGGAGCTAGCCACACTAGCTAGACATAGAGGCCAGGCAGTGGTGGTGCATGCCTTTAATCCCAGCACTTGGAAGACAGAGGCAGATGGATCTCTGTGAGTTCAAGGCTACCCTGGGCTACACAAGATTGAATCAGTCTAAAAGGGAAACTCATGGTCAGTTTGTAATAGAATTATCCCTAAAGACTAGAAAGAGTTGGTTAAAGCTGTTTTAGAGTCTAGTCCACAATTACAATGGAATCCTGGTTCAGAGGAGAGGCTAAGACAATTGAACAACAGAGTAAAGCTAGAGGTCTGGAAATCTCCCATGATCAAATTCTTGGAGAAGGAAATTATGCTACTGTAAAAAGGCAGTCCCTCAAGACTAGAGATACTTGGTTGTAGCAGTCTTAGAGCCTGGTCCCCAATTACAATACAGGAGTTGATGGGAAAATGAGGCTAAGACAACTGAACAACAAAGTAGGGCTAGAGGTATAGAAGTCTCCGAGGAGATTATGCTGATGGCCAAAGGCAAGCTCTACATGATGGCCACACCCTGACTGCATGCCTTGCAGCAGCTTTTTTTTTTTTTTTTTTGAATGCTTGGGAAAGAATTGAAGAAGTAGGAAAGAAAATTGGGTCATTTACTAAAGTCATACAGGGCCCCAAAAGAAACCTTCACTGATTTCTTACAAAGATTGACTTCAGCAATAAATAGAATGATACCAAATTCAGAGACTAGACAAATAATAATTGAGTCTCTAGCTTTTGAAAATGCTAATTTTTAATGCAAAAGTATCTTTGAAGACAAGCTCAGCACACTTGGAGGAATGGCTCCAAGAGACAATCAATATTGAATCTCATGACCATGATAATGCTTGGATAGGAGAGGTGATCTACAGGGGTTTGAAGAAAAATCAAAATGTCACATGTTCAACTGCAGTAAACAAGGTCACCTAAAAAGGAATTGTAAAACTGGGTGTTCCTAGAAACAATGTTTTTCCTAAGCATGACCTAAACAGAATACCCCTCCCTTCTGGATTATGCAGAAGGTATGGCAAAGGTGGTCATTGGACTAATAAATGTAGTCAATGATGGACAGTCAAGGTAACTCTTTGCCATTGGAAAACTCCTTGAGGAGCCTCTTGCAGGCCCCCATGTCAAACTCTGTTCAGTTATTTCCTGTCATCATGGAGGAAATTCCTTCCCAGAACAATTAAAGAACCTAATGCCTGCTATAAGAAACCATACTGCTCTGGATGTTAGAACAGGTATAGAATAGAGAACAAGAAAATTCAGGAGAAACCATAAAGCAGAGATATTTTGGCAAACTTCTATAAATGAAAAAAGACAAAAATTAAAATATGAATAAATGATGTTGTTAGTGAAGGTCTGTTAGATACAGGTGTGGATGTAATGGTAATTGCACTAGAATCTTGGCATCCAAGTTGAATTCTTCAGGAGGTAAATGTTCAGCTTTTAGGGATTGGAACTTTATCTCAGGTAAAACAGAGTGCAGGATGTATAGGACCAGAAGGACAGAGAAGAAAATTAAAGTTATATGTGGTTAACATAGCAACAAAATTATAAGGACGTGATTTTTTTACAGCAATGGGATACTCAGATTAACAATCTTCCAGTCTCAGAAACAAACCATAAATTAACATATGTTTCTGGGAAAATATTAGAAGGAATTATAAAGAACAGTCACTGACAACTCAAGTTGTATACAAACAGGGCACCACAGCTCTTGATCTTTCACCAGCACCAACAGTCTTACCTTTAAAATGGTTAATGGAAAAACCTGTATGGGTTAAGCATTGGCCTTTTACAACAAAGAAACTATAGGCCTTAGAACAGCTGGTACAGGAGCAGCTAAATGCTTAGAATATTGAGGAATCAACCAGCCCTTGGAATTCTCCTCTATTTGTTATTTAAAAGAAATTTGGAAAATAGAGAAATGGTAACTGATATAAGAACTACTAATAAGGTGATTCAACCAATGGGCTCTCTACAATGTGGAATTTCTTTGACTTGACTTCTCTACTACCTAAAAGATGGCCTCTTATAGTTATTGGTTTAAAAGATTGTTTTTTCATTATACCTTTATAAGAAAAAGATAGAGAAAAATTTGCCTGAACAGTGCCTACTTATAATAATTCCCAGCCTGCTAAAAATTATTAATGAAAGATTCTCCTAGAGGGAATATTAAATAGCCCCACCCTATGCCAATATTTTATACAGCAGCCATTGGAAATGATAAGTAAGCAATTTTCTGACTCCATAGTTTACTATTTCATGAACGACATCTTATTAGCTGATTCAAACATAGATACTTTAGAAAGAATGTTTGAAAGGGTAAAGAAAAATTTGCCTGGGCTGGAGAGATGGCTCAGAGGTTAAGAACACTGACTGCTCTTTCAGAGGACCTGAGTTCAGTTCCTAGCAACCACAAGGTGGCTCACAACCATCTATGAGATCTGGTGCCCTCTTCTGGTGGGTAGGCATACATGCAGGCAAAACACTGTATACATAATAAATAAATAAATAAATAGATAAATAAATAAATAATATTTAAAAAAAAGAAAAGAAAAAGAAAAATTTGCCTTGCTGGGGATTACGAATTGCTCCTGAAAAAATACACAGAGTAAATTCTATTAATCATTTAGGCTATAAAATATGTTTACAAAAAAATTAGAGCCCCCCAAAAGGTACAAATTAGAAAAGATGGATTGCAGACTCTTAATGACTTTCAAAGATTGCTAGAAGACACTTCTGAACTGGGTAATTTTTTCAAAACCTTAGATCCAAATAGTCCAAGAGAATTATCAGCTAAAGCTGAGAGAGAATTGGCTTTGGTGGAAAAGAAATTACAAGATGCACATGTGGGTTGTTTGGATCCAGAGTTTTATTGCATGATGGTTATTTTACCTCTAAACACTCTCCTATAGGAATATGAATGCAGAGGGAAGATATTTTCTTAGAATGGATCTTTTACCACATAAACAGAATAAAATATTAAAAACTTATATGGAAAAGGTCTCTGAATTGATTCTAAGCAGAAAATTGAGATTTCATCAATTAGCAGTAACAGACTCGGCAGAAATTTTAGTACCTTTTACTAATGATAAAATTGACAAATTATGGGCAGAAAATGAACCTTGGCAAGAGCTTGCAGTGATTTTTTTGAGAGAGAGTAATAACAAATATCCCAAAAGCAATAGAATTCAACTTATAAAGAGAACTAACTAGATTCTTCCTCTTATTGTACAGGGAACACCAATATCTATAGTCCTTACATTCTATACTGATGCAAATCAATGAGGAAAGGCAGGTTACAAATTAGAAAAATTAAGTAAAGTGGCTCAAAGCCCTTATGGTTCTGTTCAAAAGTCAGAATTATATGTTGTTCTCATGGTATTAATGGATTTTACAGAACCTCTTAACATAGTTGTGCAGAAAGAGTTGTTTTGCATATTAAAACTGCTGAGTTTATACCAGATGTCACGGGATTAATTTTATTATTTATTCAGTTACAATAAATAATCAGTAATAGGAATCATCCCATATATATAACACACATCTCATCCCATATGGATCTGTCAGGCCCTCTAGCACAAGGTAATAGAGTAATTGATCAGCTATTGATATGGATTTTTATATATTAATACAAATTTAAGATTATTTTTGTTAAAACACATTGTACATACATTTCTAATCTTGTTCAAGGTATTATATTTACTTATACTCTCATTTAACAATGTAATGCAAATTTCTAGTCCTTGAAAGTTATTATTACCAACTATTTAGGATAATAAGGAAATGGAGGTTAGTAATTAGTCACCTATTACAATTGAACTTGCAGTCTTATTAGATAGGTTTTTAGGGTCAAACAGAGATATAGTTTAGATAGACAGGTCATCTTCAAACACTTCAGAGATCTAAAGAGTGTGTCATTTAAGATGTTTTAATAACATAGGTTCTTTTTTATGACAATGAGACATGTGTGTTCCTGGCAGCACCAATCTACTTCAAAGAAGACAATAGGCATCAAAGAAACTCTATATGGAGTTTACTTTCTTTGTGGCAAAAGTTTGCCACTGGACAAGAAAGTGCTCTTGCCTTGTCTGCTGACAGTATGCTATCCAAATTGGACAAACAGGACACAAAAGAGAGTGACTGCCAAACCTTGTCAAGACAAGGTAGGCAGTCCTTCAAAACTCCTGTTTCATAGAAAAGTCTGCCAAATATTCTAGGCCTGTAGGCCAAAGATGGATGCCCTGATATTGCAGAGGAGCCTTGGGTGACTGCCCAGGCAATGAGCTATTTCTGTCATTTCTCACAGTTTTTGGAAGTTGCTTGATTACACTTCCTGCTTACTCAGTTAATATTATTTCCTTCTTGGGTCTCTGAGGGAGTTGAAGAATAGATAGTTATAACTGTAGTTTTCCTTGTTTCCAGACTCAGAAAAGAAACTAACTAAAGAAGTGTGAAGTGTATAAGGTTGAAAGACAACAAAAGATAGTTTTGGGTGGTAATGCAAGTTAGGATAGAAAGTGAATTAGGTACAAAATGTTGGACTCACCAAGATAGGGTAGATATGGAATATTTTCTCTGAATTTTTCAAATACAAATGGACTAGATATTGTTGATATATTTATTACCTTTATATATTGTATATATTTTTCTTATATAATCTTTTTATTTTAGACAAAAAGAGTAAAATGTAATATTTTGTTTGTGCTTTAACAAATAAAGCTTGCCTAAAGATCAGAGTGTGGAGCTAGCCACACTAGTTGCCATAGAGGCCAGGCAGTGGTGGCACACATCTTTAATCCCAGCACTTAGGAAGGGAGTCAGATGGATCTCTGAGAGTTCAAGGCCACCCTGGGCTACATGAGACTGAATCAGTCTAAAAGAGAAACAGAGTCAAGCAGTGGTGGCTAGCACCTTTAATCCCAGCACTAGGGAGGTGGAAATGGGAGTGATGTGGTTGGGCGAAGAGAGGAGTACAAGGTGGGAGGAGACAGGAGCTCAGGATTCCGCCTGAGGTTTTGTAGAGACAGCACTTCAGTCTGAGGACTCATAGGGGCAGGATTACCCCTTTGGTCTGAGGATTCAGTAGAGGTAAGTAGTGGCTGGCTGCTCTGCTTCTCTGATCTTTCAGCATTAACCCCTGTATCTGACTCTGGGTTTTTACTATTGAGACCAATTAGAAATCATTCTACAAGTTATCACATGGAGATATGTTCAAATCCCTCCTCCCCCTTCACTCACTCAACCTCTTTCATTCATTAAATTTCCTCTGACTGTCTTCTAAAAATGTTCACACCTTTTAACCCAAAGCCATAGCCTTTTGCTATGACACCAAGATGGAAATCTGTTCCCGCTGTCTTACAGAAACCTGAAGATTCCTGGGGAAAGAGTTCTGCTACCCTATCAGGGAATCTGATCTGCTGGAAACTAATACCAGTCTTTAAAGCCCCTCTTTGACCCCATCCATCTTCGATCGCACATTTTACAGGTCCACTTCTCCCTTCATGCCAAGGACAACCCATAGGGGGTCCTCCAGTCCCTACACCAGGTCCGAGGACACCAACTGAGTGAGAACTGGCAGGTTGACTTCACCTACAAGCCCTCTCACTCTATTATCCCTTAACTCTTACTGACCCCTTTACAGGATAAATGAAGGCATTTCCCTCCTCCAGGGAAACAGCAGATGTAATGGCTCAGGTAGGTACTCTTGAGTACATCTTCCCTCAGTATGGGACATCAGTGCTGGTACCACCTCTCCAGATTCAAGCACATATCTGCTCTTTTGCCTGGCTTATTCACCCTTGCCTCTTCTGTACAACCAGGACACATCTCCATTCCATTCTTTCTAGAAGTCTTCCCTGTTCCTTATGAGATCTTGTTCATAGGGCCAGTGTTAATAATCTGGTTTTTTTTTTCTACTAGCAACCTGCCTTCTCCACCTCCTCAAGGAACAGACGCCTGAGGTCTCCAGGATGGCAGCTAAACAAATGTTTCTTCACCCATACCTCCAGCTAAGCATGAACCTACTGACTCCCAGACTCCCCCGCCACACATTGCCCCATGCCTGCAGGAAGTAGCGACACTTGAACCAGTGCCCATATATCCAAGGAGCCTGGAATGTTCAGGTGGATGCTCCACCTCAACCCCTCTTCTCTCACTCCAAACCCCACCCCGGTATTTATCTGGGAATTCCACGTCAGCCCCATCTCTCTCTCTCTCTCCGGACCCCACCTGTAGAAAGCCCACCGTCAGTTGCTCCTCTCCTGGAGCTACTCTAGCCAGTGCCTACAGAGTACTTAAGCTCAGGCCCCTCAAGCTGTGATGTGTCTCTTGCTTTCGTCCCCTGAGAATCATCTAGGAGTTGCTTTGCTCTGTTTATTAAATCTAGTCTTATTAATTCAGCTGGATTTAGCTTATTGCTTCAGTGGAGTAACCCATAACCAGGAATTTCAAAATCCTTATCAGAATCCTCACCTAAAAATAGTTTCCCTTCACCTTACCTAGATCATTGTAACCCCTATGTGCACCTGTCCTTTTTTCTAAATGTCACTAAGCAATAGGCAAGCTTTAAATAAGTCAATCAAAATTAATAAATATCAATCAAAAAGAAATCAGTTCTTAAATTTTACTTTAAGCTGCATATTATGATAGTGTGATGCATCTATATTGTCTGTGTTAAGTTCAGTTCTCAAATATTCAAATTTCCACTAAAGACAATGCACAAATGCTTTCATAATATTTATCATGTTGAGATAAAGTAAGGTAGAAAGTGCACTACACCATAGGTTCTACTCTGGTAGATACAAGTCTATTAAGGATGATTGGGTTGGTTTTGTAACTTTTTTCTCTGCCTCAGAATAAACCATGAGAGCAGTGAGAGACCGTGAAGCAGAACTAATTCTATAAGTCACTGATAATAGGAAACTGCAAATAAGTCACTGGGAATGAACCCCTTAGACTTGACTCTAACCCAGTGGCCATCACTATTACAATGTTCACAACTCCAACCACTTAGTAATAGAACTCAAGTTAGGTCATGCCTTTATCACATAAATTAGAGCATGAAATGGCTCAGTGGTTAAAGGCACTGGCTGCTCTCCAAAAGGACCTGAGTTTGGTTTCTAGCACCCAAACAGCAGCTCACAACCACCTGTTACTCCAGTTCCAGCACAATCTGATGCCCTCTCCTGGTCTCCAAAGGCACATGACACACACATGGTGCTCAGCTATGCATGCAGGAGAAAGATCCCTACAAGTAAATAAAAATAAGTCGTTTTTAAAAGTACACAGGAAAAGTTACCTCAGTTACAAAGATATTCTATGAATAGTTTATATTTTTAATGTTTCTATATTCAAACTGTTTCAGGCAAAAAATATAACTGAGAAATAAAAAGCCAAAAGTTGGTTGAGGAGATGACTTAAGAAATAAAATGTTTGCCACACATGATGAGGACCAGAGTTTGGACCCTCAGAACCCACTTAAAAAGCTTAAAGGTCTGCCACCTCTAATCCCACAGAAGTCCAATTTGTGGTGATATGACTGACTATAAAGGTTGTATACAATATATCATGTTAAAAATCTTTTTCTTGTTTATAAAAAAATCAGGCACCAAAACTAAATAAACCAACATTTTCAGACAATATTAATTTCATATTTCAAATATTTAGAAATAGTTTCTTAAGTAGTTCTGAATTTATATTAGAAAATAAATTAATAAACACTATAACTGTAATTTATATCTTAATTCCTTTTTAGGACTAAAACTTTCATTCATTTTTTTACGTAGGGTAAGGCCACCTTGGGTATATCTCACCTGCAGGGCTCCCTGTGGACTTTTTACATAATGAGTTTTTCTGTTTCTTGGGTATTGATCTGCTGTGACACACACAAAAGAAGTGACATTTATTTTAACATTTGTATGAAAAACATTTACCAAGTACTAGATTCTTTATTTTTTTTAGTTCACAATGTACTTAACATTAGAAATATATGAACAACTTTTAATTTGTTCTCCAACAACAAGTAACTGTTGCTGCCCTTACATTTTCTCATGTCCAAGAAATGGGAAGAATGTGGCCATTTGCTAAGATAAGAAAACTACACATGCATAACATAGACACACACACACACATGCGAAGGAGGGCAATGGTTTCTTCATAGATTTTGTTCTGAGGCTCCCAATAACCTTGTGTTTATGTGCTCATGGAGTTAGTGGTCCTATTTCGTTCACCTGCCACGTCCCTAGAACACCACAACTCTATCGCTGTCATGACACCTTGGAGGCATTACATTGAACGTGACGCTCTCTACAAAGAAGGTGGTTCTACAGATCATGAACTTGACTCCTGCTTCTAGGCATCCCTCTGCCAACACTCTCAGAAGGCACCACAGTTTCGGTACCTTCAAACTGTTTCTTAATAGTTCATAGGTGAATTCCGAAACCACGACCTGGCCGTTTCTATGCTCAACAAGTATTTCTGTATTTCTGTCCTTATAAACAAGTATTTCTGTACTTATAATTCACAACATGTAACAAAACTCACAGGAGAGCAACACAGTCCTTCAGCTCTCTTTGTTCCTGACAACAGTCAAGGGCTCGAGAGTCAGGGGTTGCTGTGGTAAACTCTGACATAAGAGTTTTATTTTCCTAGATTCCACAGTGGGCTTCACCACTGTCATGGAACCGTTTGAGAATGTGGCCATGCTCTACAGAACCAGGTCTAAAGGCCACTGCCGAAGGGACCTCAGGAAAGCCCGAAAAATCCTTGATTGTTGCATCTTTTTTTCTTAAAGTCTTCTTGGAAATTAAATCACCCAAAATATAATAGTCCTAAACCTTTTTTCTTAAAAAAAAATAAAAGAAAAAGTTAATGTGTATATACCTCTGGACTGTCTATTAAAGAGATGAGGCCTAGCTGCTAGAAGCAGTCTACTGTGAGTACATCTGTAAAAGGTACGTGCTGTCTTTTAAAAATCCTCTGTCTTTTTCTGTTTCTTGCTTCCATGAGCAGAACACTCTCCTCTACCACACGGTCTCACTAACAAGACAAGTAGTCCAGACTGCCTTGGACTGAAACCTTCAAAACCATGCGCTAAGATAAACCTGCCCTCCTTTCGGCTGTTTCAGGCATTTGGATGGACAGATGCACAGCTGACTGGGACAGCACCGAAACAATTCAAAGAGGACAGAGAAAAAGCATAGCACCTGGTAACATCATAAAATAACCATTATGGCAACCTGACATATTTGATTATTCAAACAGCAAAATTTACAGGTGTAGAGAAATGGTTAAGAGCACTGACTGCTCTTGCAGAGGACCCAGATTTGATTCCCAGCAATCATGTGGCAGCTCACAACTGTCTGAATCTCCAGTTCCAGAAGACCCCACACCCTCTTCTGGCCTGCAAGGGCACTGCATGTATGTAGCTCGTATACATACACTCAGGTGCACATATGTACACATAAAATAAAATGAATTAATAAATATGAATTAAAAGCATTGAGTGATACAAGAGACTACCTTGTTTTCAAACTCTACGTTGACTGTAACATTTTAAAGGAAAGTATATATGCAGCAGAATGAAAATACTTAGAAAATTCTTTGAATTTCATTGTCAATCAAAAATTAAACTAGAAAATAAACAATATTTCTGGGTGCAGTGGTACATACTTTTAATACCAGCACGTGGGAGGCAGAGGCAGGAGAATCTATGTGAATTTGAGGCCAGCCTGGTGTACAAAGTAAGCCCCAGAACAACCAGAGCTACATAGTAATACCCGACTCAATAAACACCAAAAACCAAAAATGAAATATCATATGTGTGCCGGTTTGAATAAGAAGGTTCCCATAGACTTATGTGTTTGAATGCTTGGCACATAGGGAATAACATTATTAGGAGGTGTGGCCTTGTTGGAGTAGGTGTGACCTTGTTGGAGGAAGTGTGTCACTGTGGAGGCCGGCTTTGAGGTCTTTTATATGCCCAAGCTACACCCAGTGTGACACACAGTCTCCTACTGTCTGTGGATCCAGATGCAAAATTCACAGTTCATTGTCCAGCACCATGTCTGTCAGTACACTATCAAGTCCCACCATGATGACAATGGACTAAACCTCTGAAACTGTAATCCAGAAATGTTTTCCTTTATAAGAGTTGCTGTGGTCATGAAAGCAGAACTGGCCCTGCCCCTTGTACGTCACTGCCAGAGGTGAACTAGTCAGGGCAATGCAAGAGAGCTCAACCTGGTGGTGAGGACAAGGGAGAGCTGTGGGCTGACCACCCCTGCAACTCCCCAGGGCTAGATCCAGGGCTATGTGTTGACCCACCTCAACATCCACCCCATCTGTGATCTGCGGGAGCGTGTGAGAGGACTGTGCCTGCAAATCTGAAGCTGCAGGATCCTCCACCACACAAGGCAACAACAAGATAACCAAGAGGAGTTCTGTGAGGGCCCAGCATTGATAGTGTAGCAGAAACCAGAGGCCTAGAACAAGACCAATAACTCTTTGCAATGAACACCTGTAAATAAAGATAAATGGACAAAAGGGTTTACTGTGTGACTCACTGTATCACACTATAACTTCCGTAATGAGACTGAGACTGATTTTTCTTTTTTTTTTCTTTTTTTCTCTTAAATTTTATTTTATTTTATTTTGGAGGGAGGTTGCAAGAGCAGAGAGCAGATACAAAGGGACAGGGAAATTAATGGGATGGAGGTGCATGGTGTGAAAGTAACAAAGACTAAACAAAACAGAAAGTTAAAAACATTTGCTATGGTCATGGGATAAAACCCTGACTAAGACACTATATAACAAGATACAGTATTTAAGCATTTTAATTAATATAAAACTACCTTAGTAAACTGAGCAGTAGTGACACATGTCTTTAATCTCGGCACTTGTGAGACACAGGTAGGCAGATCTCTGGGTGCAAGGCCAGCCTGATCTACAGAGCTAGCTCCAGGACAGCCAAGGCTACACAAAGTATGATTATAAATAGATTTAAGAGTAACGCTAAACCATACCTATCCGGTGAAACATCGTGTGTATGTTCGCACCCTTCTCTATTAAAAGTTCTGCAATCTGGTCTTTGTTATGCCGTAGAGCAAGTAAAAGTGGTGTGAAGCCATCCTGATGGGGAAAAAAAACACAAACAATTTACAGCATATGAAATGATGTATTTCTCAGCTGAATCATTTTAGAATGTCACAAACATAAATAGTACAAATCTTTTTTTGACTGTTACGAACATAAATAGCACAGCGAGGCGATAAAACTGGTGACTCTTCCTCGGCTCCCAGCTGCACCCCACAGGTTGTTCCTCCCCTTTGAAACCTCTCTAAAATTTGTTCCAGTCACTGGTGCCAAGGATCTTCACTTTAGTGTGGGTGTATGGTTTTTCTCAACTAAAACAAGAGCTTCTTGAGGGCAGGAACACTATCTCTTATCTCCATTGTCCCTATTCTAAAACACGGTTGTTGTGGACTATTAGTTTAAGATGCGTTACATTCATTTATGCTGTGGAATATTTGTTTAATGATGCAAAGGTGTGTTGAATTCTTTTATGTTGCATTTGTTTAACTCTGTAAACTGTGTTACTTTGTCTGCCTAAAACACCTGATTGGTCTAATAAAGAGCTGAACAGCCAATAGCTAGGCAGGACAGAGAAACAGGTGGGGCTGGCAGGCAGACAGAATAAGTAGGAGAAATCTAGGGAAGTGAACAAGGAGGAGAAAAGAAGAAGAGGATGCAGGGGCCAGCCACCCAGTCAGCCACAGGGTAAGAAGAAATGAAAGATATATTGAATAAAGAAAGGTATAAAGTCCAGAGGCAAAACATAGTTGAAGAGAAATGGGACAATTTACATTAGAAAAGCTGACTAG
The DNA here is from genome assembly GCA_004026605.1 of Ondatra zibethicus. Lineage (NCBI taxonomy): Eukaryota > Metazoa > Chordata > Mammalia > Rodentia > Cricetidae > Ondatra > Ondatra zibethicus. Next base: position 19,129 of record PVIU01009292.1, read on the forward strand.
AAACAAGCCAAGCTAAGGCTGGGCATTCATAAGTAGGAATAAGTCTCATGTATTTATTTGGGAGCTGGGTGGCTGGCCCCCAAAGATTAAAAACCCCAACTACACACGGTAGTAAAGATTTTACTTCTGTTGGATGAATGAGCTAAATTGTCATTTCCAGAGCAGGGTTTCTCAATCGGCATTTCATAAAATTTTTACTTTTCCAGAAGCACTACAGAGACTTAAATATTGCATTATTACTAACTATGATTATAGGTTCAGTATTAAATCTCTTTGACGTAAAGTCATGTTTGTATAATATATTAACAGCAACACAATTTCCAGCTATAAAATCCTCTTTTTCCAGTTGTAAAATCCAATTATAACAAATGCTTTGCTTTCTCGTGTTGTTTTACATTAATTCAAAAAAAGACTTTGGTGAAAAGAGATAAGAAAAATATTTTTTACCTTTAACAAAGTCAGTGTTCCTTCAACTATTTGCCATGCATAGAAAAACTCTTTAGCCTCTAAAAAGCCTTTGAAAATATCCATACCTTTAATACCTTTGATGATTAACTCTGGACAGAGCATTCATTCAGTGAATGGCTGCTCTTCTGCGCTGAAAAACAGAGCCGTTTGTGTCGACATTTTACAAAACACTGTATTAGAGGTGGATGGGGAATAAAAGTGAATGTTTTACCTTTGTCTTAGCTTCAATGTTTGCACTATGCTCAAGGAGCTGGGAAGCTATGGCTGTGTTTTCATTGTGCACTGCATAGTGGAGGGCAGTGTTTCCACGAGCATCCACAGCGTTTGTTTCCGCACCCCATTGTAGTAAGAGAGCCACACATTCCTCATGCCGGTGCTGTGAGGCCTGGGAGGGCACATAAATAAATAAGCCAACTAAAACTAAGCATGCTGCAGCTTTTATCAATTACTTGCCATTAAATGAGATGCATTCACTTTTTTCTCAGAAAAAAAAAATCTTACTTTTTGAGACTGGGTCCTTATGCAGCTCAGCCTTGCCTGAATTCAAAATCCTCCTCCCTGAGTCTCCCAACTTTTAGTATTACAGGTGTGTGTTAACACACCAGATAATACAAGCACTTTTTAAATATTTATTAATTCTTTGAGAATTTCATATAATATATATTGATCACATTCACCCCGACTCCTCCCAGATCCAGTCCCACCTTCCTATACTTCCCAACTTAATATCTTCTTTAAAAGACAATAATAAATAACTCACTGATTCTAATTTGTTCTGCCCGTATATTCCTGATGTGGGATCATCTACTGGGATGTGATCAACCTACTAGTAGTCAATGTCCTTAAAGAAAGCTGACTCTCCCTCCCCCAGAAGCCACCAACTACTGTTAGCTCCTAAGTTAGAGAGGGAGCTCTGAACCCCTTTCCTTCGCTGTGCTAGAGAGGTTTGATCTTGTTCAGGTCTTGCACAGGGAATCCCAACCGCTGTGGGTTCACTCTGGTCCTCTCTGACCTCTGGCTCTCACAGTCTTTCAGTGTGACTTCCTCAGAGACCCTGATGAAAAGACAACGGGAACTTTAGTTCTGTGTTCTTGTTCAGAAGCAGACTTGACAAGGCAATCAAGGGATAGAGCCAGTGCTTCAAAAGATCAAAAATCTCAGCTTTGGGGACCTGACTTTATCCCTGGGCTGTGATTACCTGTGACTGAGGTAGGCCATGTTCTCTTTGCCAACACTGACTTACTTCTTGCTGACCTGGGCTGTTTTCCCCTTGAAGAAGAGCACATATGAGGCTGTACTTAATAAACTGGCCTGGCAAGCTTGTGCAAGACCTCCTGGTCCGTTATTGCTTTTGCCATATTTCTCGTCCCCAGTCCTCCTACTCAATACCGCTCCATTTGGGACCCTTATTCCCATTGGTTTGCCTCATTTCAGCCTTCTGTCTTGTAATGGTCCCTGAGCCTTCTGGGAAATGATACAATACAGAAGTTCCATTTGTGACTGAGCACTCCACAGACACTTATTTTCTGTGTTTAGACAAGTCATGAGTTCCTGTGTTAACCATTCCCCAGTGTACAAGTCCAAGAACTTAAGGGCAATCCCTCTCGTACTAAAATTCTCTGTATATCGACCTTAATTAGAGGTGTGCAGTTGTCATCATCGCAGGCATTAATGTCACAGTTCCTTTCTAGTAGAAGAGTTACCACCCCCAGATGTCCATGTGCACAAGCATAGTGCAGTGCAGTTCTGTGAAGACAAGAGAACCTTTCAGAAAATAGTGGTGACCTATGTCAAAGCTCGTTTATCCATATAATATTTAAAATTAAATGATGTCTGATTGATTTTTTTTTCCTGAAGGAAAATGATTTCTTCCAATTCTGGGGACATAAGACAAGGCCTGCCCCATTCAGGGCAAGTGCTCTATCATGACAATATTCATGCATGGAGTAACCTGTTTGAATAAAAGAAGAAAGCCCAGTAGATTTAATTCAGCTTGGATTTGAATCTTACTCTAATCTGTTGCCTGCTACGGCTTTCTGTAAGCTCCATAACTCAATTTCCTCATCCACATGATGGGTATTAAACATAGTAGCTATCTTCCCTGGCACTACTATACTGCTTCAATTTTAATTCTGTACAAAGCATGTACAAGTGTTTCCAGCACCTGACAGCTCAGTATTTGGTGGATATCACAGAGATTAGTATTCCTACTGCTAACAAATACTGCATTTCAATAAAGTGAAATAATAGAATTGTAAATTTATACCTACTATGCAGGCATGCAGACATATAAAGATTACGGTGTGTGTGTGTGTGTGTGTGTGTGTGTGTGTGTGTGTGTGTGTGTGTGTGTGTGTGTGTGCTTATTTTACCTAGTGTGTAGAAGTCAGAGGACAACTTGTGGAAGTCCATTCTCGTGCGCTATGTAGGTCCCAGGAAAGGAGCTCAACTTGTCAGGGCTCGCAGCAATCACCTCTAGTTACTGAATCAATCTCTTGTGCTCAAAGATTACATATTTAGATAAGTGTATTTTTAACAGCAGAAGACTCCGGTATGTTGTTCAAATAGGAATGATCTTGAAGGCTCCCTTAGAGTGGTCTTTAATTCACAGTTTAGTATCTATGACATCGGAATTCCATTTACAATGTGTGATATTTATAACAGCATTTTTCAATTTTTCTTAGCATACAAAACAAAAATTTAACACACCCTCCCTCACAAAACCTTATTTTTTGGTGTAAGGCATCATGGATTGTATGATGACACAAAAGAGAATAAATAGTCTAAGGTCTTCCCCCAGTTCTACTCATGAGTGATAGACATGATGTAACCTGGGCTATTTTCTATACCATGTCCATACCAAGAGTCTCAGATACCTCAACTTTAAAGCTACACTTAATACATAAGACAACCTTAAGGCATATCCAAATTCTCAAGTCTTCCCCAAAATTCTCCTCCTGGAACTGGTGGATACGATTTGACCTAGCTGTTTAGGTTTGGGAGAAATTCCAGGCCTACGAGTTAAGGGTTTTTAGTTGATCTGTTCTCTACAGTTGAAGTGAAAAAGCAGGACCTCACTAGCCTTTTCTTGGTGAGCACGTTGGACAGTATATCTATACTACTTCCCGCCTCCCTTTCACAACTAAACGTTGGGAGTTGATCACTTGGACACTAATCCCTCCATTGCACAGCAAAACTCTCCCCTCCCTCGTCATAATCAGCACACCCCACTCAGTTGACTCCATCACTTTCCCAAGTTGGCCCCGCCTGTCACCAACAGTCCCTTCATCCTCTGCTATTATTCACTCCCAAGTTCTATTACCTGTTTTTCTTGTCTGTGTCATTCACACCGTTTACCCCGTTTGTGAGGAAACGCTCCACAGTAGCTACAGCGCCTACACTCGCAGCCCGATGGATCCGTCCCACCGCGTAGTATCCGCTGAGGTATCTGGGCACTGACGGGCTATCACCACGGGCACATCCAAAGCCCAGGCAGGCAGCCCACAGGTGGGTAGAGGAACGGCCAGGCGCCGGGCCCCTCTTCCTAGACCAAATGTTCCTTCTCATAGCGAGGCCACTAGCTTGGTGGGTCAGTATAGGTCAGCCACCCATTCTGTGGCAAGGAAACGCGGCTAAGCCAAGTGTGTGTTCACGGGTGCACATTTCAGCAAGGTTTCCAACCAAGAAGGCTTGCAGTTCTGCTTCTGCCAACTGCGTACCTAGCCGCTGAACTCGAGTTCACTCTTAAGTGTGCGCGTGCACACCTCAACGACTGTGCCAGCAAGGAAAGGTTCAATTTCTGTAATGCCACTAAAGGCTACTTAGAGAGGACCTGCCTCCGACAGAAGCCTAGCCAACCTTGCACCCTGCCTTGTCGATCGCATCTCCCCAGCCGACCTGTGTGGCCTTTGGTGATGACTGGGGTCCTTCACAACACTACAGTTCTCTCGCCTGCCCCAAACAAGTGATTCCAAGTTAACACTGCAGCCCTGTGGTTCAAAATGACATTTGTTATTTACTACTCCAGAATAAAACAACTCTTGGGAGATGGAAACAGGAAGATCAGGAGTTGTCCTTCACTACATAGGAGTTCGAGGCCAACCTGGAACACACGAAAAACACCCTGACCCTGGCTTGAACCCAGGTCCAGGGCTTGAAATCGCACCAATCCCTGAGTTTGCTACAGAGTCAGATTGCACAATCCCTCAGCACAGAATCCTACCAATCCCTGAGGTCCCTGTGCTCAAAATGCCAATAATCCTTGAACAAAAGAAATGCCACCAATCCCTGAGCTTGCCACAGAATCAGACCACCAAAATCCATCAATCCCAAACCACCCTAGAAAACTCTGCCACCACCCAAGAAATCCTATATAAAGTCCGTACCCTATTTAGTTTGCTGCTGTTTGTCACTGGGGGCAGCCACCACGGAGGATTCTTCTTTCTCAATAAATCTCTTGACTGAGGTTTGTTGTGCTGTTTGACATTTTCTCTAGAGCAGAGTCCGGCTATAACAACTTTTGCCTGGGTTGAGTGGAGCAGATCAGAACTGTAACATTTTCTCAGGGGAAACCTCCCTTGACAGAGCAGAGTTGTTAACATTAGGGAAACGTTTTCCTGGAGCAGAACTGTAAACTGCTATGCTTACAATGACTTGGTTGTATTCCTTGGCTACCAACTGCCAGGACATTTTTCCATTTGAGCTGCAATGCTTATAAAAATTATGTTGGGAAAGGAAATATTGGTTGGCTGGAGTAAATTCTGCCCCGCCCTACCCAAAAGCTGGAGAAGCAAAAGAGGTATTTGTTAAGACAATAAATTTCTATGTTGTGTAATTGGCATTTTATGAATTATTATATCATTATGACATAATATCATTATCATACAATAAATTCAAACTGATTTTTTTCTTTTTAGCATTTCATTTTTCTATAGGGTTTACATGGGATGTTTTGCAGAAGTAAAATGACTTAAACCAACATGCTTATTTATTTCCCTCTACAATGTAGACATTTTTAAAAATGGATGACCTTTTTCTGACTTTTGTTATTGTTTTTTTTTTTCTTTAGGAGGATTTTTTTCTGTCTCTCCTGTCAGCTCCCAAATCACAACATGGAGACTTGAAAGCTCAGCCAATAGCTTAGACTTGTTTCTAACTAGCTCTTTTAACTTAAATCAACCCATTTCTATGAATTTACTTTCTGTCTAATGGCTTTATTGCCTTTACTCTGCACTGTCCATGCTGCTTCCTCTGAGTCCTGCTGTCTCCTCTCGACTCTGCCCTTTTTCTTCCCAGCATTCTCTCTGCCCTGAAAATCCTAACTATTAGTCATTCAGCTTTTTATTAAACTAATCCTAGTGACAAAACTTTATATACAAAAAAGATTATTCCACAATTTTTTGTTGTTTTGTTTGAGGTTTTGGTTATGTTTTGCTTCAATTGTTTTTATCTTTATTTTTGAGACAAGTTCTTGAATTCAATGCATAGCCCAGGCTGGTCTGAGACTTTTGGTAGTCCTCTGGCCTCAGCCTCCCACATGCTATGTTTATAAACATACATCACTATGCATGTCTTTTTAACCTCTGGTACTAGGGCTGTGCCTTATACATGTTGGACAAGTACTAAGCTACTAAACCACACTTTTAATTAGTACCCTTATTAAAATTTTGTAATCATGCACTTAGGAGGCAAAAGCAGGCAAATCTTTGAGTTCAAATCCTGTCTGGTCTATAGGGTGAGTTCCAGGCCAGTCAGGGTTACACATAGAAACCCTGCTTGGTGTTGGGAGTTGGGCTGACAAAGATCTTTACTTTTTCAGATAACTTTGAGTAAATTACATTAAAATCTGTAATCTTAGCTCCTAAGAGGCAAAGGTGAGATCAGTGCAAATCTAAAGTCAGCCTGGTCTCCATAGCATGTTCCCAGTGTCTCACAGTACTGAAGACAGAAAAAGAATTCAAAATACCATTGTGCTTAGGAGGTTTTGTTTGTTTGCTTGCTTTGTTTCAAGACAGCATTTCTCTGTGTAACCTTAGCTGTCTAGAACTCGCTCTGTAGACCAAGCTGGCCTCAAACTCAGAAATGCGCCAGCCTCTGTCTCCCAAGTAGCAATTTGTATTAATGAGCCTGTTACTCCTAGCTGTAGTCTCTCTTTACCTGTATTTGAATATGTCAGTGACAGAAACAGTAGTTATACATTTTCATCTCAAATCTCAATAAATGTTTTGGAGTTGAGTGCTGGAAAGGCAAATTTGTAGCCCACCTAAAAATATTTATAGTTTGATATGAAATGAACTTTTTGACTCTGATCTAAACCCATTTCATGTTGCCTTTAAATTTTTATTTTCTTCCATTTTTACTTCCATCCTTTTGATGTATGTGTGCCTGATGGCGTTGTGGGTACATGTACATGTGTGTATATATATGTGGGTGGAGAACAGAGGACAACTGTCTTAGTTAGGTTTTCTATTGCTGTGATGAAACACAGTGACCAAAAGGCAAGTTGGGGAGGAAAGGGTTTATTTGGCTTATACTTCAGCATTGCTGTTCATCACTGAAGGAAGTCAGGAAAGAAACTCAAACAGGGCAGGACCCTAGAGTCAAGAACTGATGCAGAGGCCATGGAGGGGAACTGCTTACTGACTTGCTTCTCATAGCTTGCTCATCCCACCTTCTTATAGAACCCAAGACCTGCAGTCCTGAGATGGCACCACCCACCATGGACTGGGCCCTCCCCCATTGATTACCAGTTGAGAAAATGCCTTACAGTTGGATCTCAAGGAGACATTTCCTTAGCTAAGTTTTTCCTTTCTTGTGACATTAGCTGTGTCAAGTTGACACAAAATCACCCAATCAGCAACTTTATGTGTCATCCTCAGGAATGTCACCTCCTTTGAGAAAGGCTCTGTCACTGGTCTGGAACTCCTCAATTAGGCTAGACTGGCTAGCCAGTGAGACTTAGGTATCCTGTTTCCTCCTTCCCCAGTTCTGGGATTACAAATGCACATCAGCATATCTGGCATTTTTATATGGATTCTAGGGGTTGCATTCATGTCCTCTGTTTGCAAAGTATTGACTGAGTCACCCTCTCCAGCCCTACCTCTATTTTTTGAGTTAAGGGTATTGACTACTGGGTATTTGTCAACAATTTAAATCCTCTTCTGCAATGTAAGTGGTTGTGTTTAGAATCATCAATTCGTGTGTGTGTGTGTGTGTGTGTGTGTGTGTGTGTGTGTGTGTGTCTTTCTGCATCAGCCTTTCTGTTTTGTGTCATCCTAATTTTTCTACATTATCTGTGGTCTGATATGTTATCTTCCCATTTCTGGGGATAATTTCTAAATAAGTACTTAAATATTAAAAATAGAAGAAACACAAAACATGTTGGTCAACCATCAAACATTCTTTTCAGAACTCTCTCAGTCAAGTGGTTTTTCACTTCTTCAGTGCAACCAAGTAGCAAATAATCTCAAGAAGGAGTTACTTTCTTCTTAAAACCTTGTGACCTCTAGTAATTTCTAGTCCAGCTAGACTATAAGCCTAGAACCCCCAGAAAATCTGAACAAAACCCTCCAGAGCTAGGCTGAGTAAACTCAAGCACCCATTAAGACATATATCAAAACTTACTCTAGATTCAGGATGAGTAAGACCCAAGAAAGCAGAGAAAATGTACATGGGGCACCCATTTCTGTCTTTGAATCCCTATCCACCCAACTGCTGTTTGAGAGTTTCTTTATTATCTATCCTCTACAAGATAAAAGTAGAAAATGCAAACATTCATTTGTTTTCAGATATATGATCAGATTGTGAACCCCAAGGTTTTGCTTGTATTAATTAAATAAAGTCAACCTTGGGTCAGGATGCTGAACCAGCAACTAGTTGACAGAAAGTAATCACAGAGTCAGAGGGAGTCTAGGAACTGATAAAGAGACACACAGGAAGTAGTAGGGAGGGATTTTGAGTATGGTGGTCCTTTTCGGTTTGAAGTGATTGAAGAGAAGCACTCTTTCTGAAACACTGGGCAAGAGGGAAGTTCAGCTAGCTGCTCCTCATCCTTTCTGAGCTAGCCAGTTTTAACCCCAGCCTCTGACTCCCAAGTCTTTATTGGTAAATAGGACAGTAGAGATTTAGTTAAAAACTACATTTGGTGCTGGCACTTGTGGTGCACACCTTTACTATCAGCACTTGGGAGGCAGTGGCAAGAGTATCTCAGTGAGTTCGAGGCCAGCCTGGTCTACCAAGCAAGTCCCAGGACAGCCAGGACTGTTACACAGAGGAACCAAGTCTCAGGAAAATATATATATATTTGGGGCTCAGAGGTTAAGAGCACTGCCAGCTCTTCCAAAGGTCCTGAGTTCAATTCCCAGCATCCACATGGTGGCTCACAAGCACCCTAATGAGATCTGGTGCCCTCTTCTGGCCTGCAGAGACACATACAGGCAGAACTCTATGTATTTGGTGAGAGCAGCAGGAGGTGAACCCAGCAGGGTGTAGAAGTAACTGTGTAGCTGCAGTGACTGAAACAGCAGTAGATTCAGGTTCAGCCTCTGGGCCAGCAGGAAAACAACATCCGCTGGGCCTCAAGTTCCAGCCAGAAAGCTACAACCACTTCATATGAATCAGTGATTAAACAATATAAGGCATAAGACCATAAACACATAACATTTTATATGGTATAAACTGTATTTACTAAGAACTGTAATCTAGGAGGTCACACAAAATAGATGCTAAAAGGATAAATGCTCAAATAGTCCATTTGTTCAAGTATTTTCTGAGTGACCACTAACTGCCAGATGATTTTGCAGGTCCTGAGATTTAGCTGAGAGTGACAGAGAGGGGCACTGCTTACAGGAAGTTTCTATTGCAGTGGCATGATCTAGCTTAACAAGTACATAAGAAGGTGATGGGAAAAATACCAGAAAAAATGTAAGTGCATGAACAATATACATGAGCGCTTACATGAAGAAAATCTAGTATGGACAGTTTTAAACAGAATGGTCCAGATGACTTCTGGGAAGTGACTTGCATTGAAAAGCAAGAACCAGCTCTACGAGCAAGGAAATGCTTTCCAAACAAACAGTAGAAATGTCCTGAGAGGAAACCGAATCTGATGCTTATGGTATGTTTTGGATTCATTTTGTATGTGTTTGTTTTAATTTGGTTGATGTTTGTCTCGGTTAGTGTTTTTATTGCTGTAAAGAGACACTATGACCACAGCAACTCTTATAAAGAAACATTTAATGGGGGGAGGGGGGCGCTCACAGTTTCAGAGTTTCAGTCCATTATCATCATGGATGGGAGCATAGTGGCAGGCAGGCAGATGTGGTGCTGGAGCTGAGAGTCCTTACATGTTGATAGACAGGAAACAGGAAGTCAATTGACTGTCACACACTGAGTGAAGCTTGAGAAAAAGACCTCAAAGCCCGCCCCCACAGTGACACACTTCCCCCAACAAGGCCACAGCTCCTAGTAGTGCCACTCCCTTTGGGGGTCATTTTCTTTCAAACCACCACACTGTTATTATTATTTTTCTGAGACAGGGACTCATATAGTCCAGGATGACCTTGAACTCCTTATCCACTTACCTCTACAAACCTGATTTTGTTTTTTAAGAAATAGGGTGTGAGAGCCACAGTGGCTGGAGTATAGAAACCAGGAAGAAATGTGGTACTAGATTATAGAGATGGAGGAAAGACATGGGGAAATATCACAGAATCCTGTAACTCTGATATTTGACATCTTTGACACGGTCACTATTCACATCACAACAGTAATTACATGGCAAGTGCCACATGAGGCACCTATAAAAGGAAATGGTATTGTGTATTTAAGGCACATTAAAATATGCAGAGCTCAGAGCACAAACACACAATGAAAGGGAATTTCATGCTATTATTCACAGCCATGGTGTTAAAACTGTGTAAAGGTGACTCTTCAGGAGACCAGAGTGATCTTCTTGCTCAAGTGTCACTAGAAATCAGCAAGACAGGAAGATTCCATGTAGAAGGGAGAAGTGACATTCCATCAAGTTTCTTAGGTGTGACTGGACCAGGAATAAATACAGAGCAATTGACCAGTGAAGACACTTGTCTGACTATAGATTAAGAGGCAAGGGAAGGACAAGATCAAAGGTGGGCCCTGTGAGTCACAGAGGTCACCTGCAGCCCCTGAAGAACGTTCCACAGAGGAAGTAGCTTGTCAGGCTGCAAGGCTCATGATAATTCTAACTTTCATTTATTCTTTGAAAATTTAATATAATATATGTTGATGAATTAAATTAATGACTATATTGATGAATATGATAATATAATAGTTATGATCATATCCATCCCCATTTGCCAGTTCTTCCCAGATCCTCCACCACTTACCCACCCAGCTTCATATTCTCTCTGTCTGTGTGTGTGCCTCTTTCTATGTCTCTATGACTGCCTCTCTCTCCATTAAGTTCATTTTGTATTGTCCAATTGCTCCTGTGTGTAGGACCCTTCCCTAGTGTATGGTCAATATACCCTAAGCAACCAAATGCCAAGAGTTCTTCAGTTAGGGATGGAATTTCTATCCTCTATCCTGGAATTTTGTCTGGCTCAAACTGGTATAAGTCTTTATGTGCTGCCACAATCTCTGTGAGCTCATATGTGTATCTGCCTTATTATTTCTGAAAAACATTGTTTCCTTGAAGTCATCTGCTACCTTTGGCTCTTACAACCCCTCTAACCCCCTTTTCACATGAATCCCTGAGCCTTGAGGGGAGAGATATGATATAGAAATTACATTTGGGTTGGAGCATTCTGATGTCTCTTATTTTCTGCACATTGGCTAGATACGTTTTTATGTTAATTGCCATCTACTGCAAAATGAAGCTTCTCTCATGTGGTTGATGATGCACTGGTCTTTGGGTATAACAATAAGTCATTAGAAATTGCCAAGTCGTGGTGGTGGTGCATGCCTTTAATTCGAGCAATCAGGAGGCAGGCAGACAGATCTCTGAGTCTAAGGCCAGCCTGGTCTAAAACTGAGTTCCAGTATAGCCAGAACTACACAGAGAAACCCTGTCTCAAAACAAAAAAAAAAGAAGAGGAGGAGGAAAAAGAAGAAGAAGGAGAAGGAATTGCTAGCACAAAGCCATTTAGCAATTTAAGGGTTTGCAAACAAAAAAAAGACTAGAGATACACAGTAAAGCAGGTTTTGATGAACAAAACCTCAAAAGAGGTTACAATGTGTTTAACAATGTTCATAGGCATAAATAGTAATAAAAATAAATAAATAAATAATAGTTAAAAAATATAAAGCCTTTAAAAAGAGTAAAGTAAAAAAAAAAGTCACATAGAGAAAGGAAATACACAAAGAGTCTAGACCCTGCATATTATTGTGTTGTCTTTGAATTTTTTGATTGCTGATAAGCAAACAACAGCTGTTGAAAGACATTTTATTATAGAAACCAATAAATTAAACTTATACTTTAAAAATGTCTTAGTGTCAAAATGTAAGTCAAAAAACATGTTACATTGGGGGAGAAGTTATGCTTTTGTTTCCACAGAAAACAGAAGACTATGGAATCATTCAAGGTTGATAGAGATCTGATTTCATTGTGGAGACTCCCCAAAAATCCTGGCTAGAGACATAAAGAAATAAACCTTAAATAACTACAAGACAGGTGACATATAGTTTACCTGCTCAAACATAAAACAAAAATTCTTCTTTGACTGGTTTGTGTATAACACAGTCCATACTTGTGTTAATGCAAATATGTATGTTATCTTTGAAAGTTTATATATTTTCAGAGAAAGAAAACAAGACACCAATGAAAACAGGTGGCCCAGGTGATCTAGCCTCTCAGAGTACCTCTGTTACAGTTTCCTCAGAGTTGTGAATCCAGAACAGTTTCAAGGCTGTTGGCTGAGATGGTCTAGACTCAAAGACTATTCTAGGTAGGACTTGACTGTTACCCTAATTTTCTCAGGGTTTCCCAAAACTTCCCAGATAAAAGGAAGCAGTCTAGAGAACACAATACCCACATTCCCAAGAGGTGGGATGGGTGATCTTTTGGTCATTCGGTGGGATATAGATGTTTATTGTTGTTCAGAGGGGTTGGTTATAAATTGTTATTGATCATGGTAAGAAAAAAACTGAACAAAGGAGATTATATCAAGGATCTCTTTCTGAGGAGAAAAGGGGGGATATTGTATAAAAATGATGAACTAAGACCCATTCCCCCATGACCTCAGCAGCTCCCGAAACACAGAGTGCAACTACACAGAGTGGACCAAGAGGTGAGTGAGCAGCTCCCAGCTGGATAACCCAGTCTCTAAGTCCTATGTCACAGAGTAAAACTCCAGGCCCCTCTGCCACCAGCACTAGCTGGCTAGCAGGCAAACCTCCTGCAGACAGGCTGCTCCAACACCCCCACCAGACCCTGTAATCTACAAGTCCCACTCTACCCCCAAACCCACTCATGCCTGGAGACCTCAGAAGCTCCCTGAGACACAGACAGTGACTACACAGAGCAGACCAAGAGTGACTCCCTGAGACACAGACCACCCACTACAAGGATTGGACCAAGGGGCAAAGACACTGCCTACATCGATTGAAGGAAAAGATGGATAGGAGCCAATACAAGAATACGTTCAACAACCTAAGAAGCAATAATGGCAATACCAGAACCTAGTGGTCCTACAACAGGAAGACCTGAACATCCTAGCCCAGAAGAAACAGAAGATGACCTTAAATATAAACTTTATGAAGATGATAGACCTGTAAAGAGAAAATGAAAATTTCCCTCTAAAAATTGGATGCTCAATCATACTATAAGGACATTTGCTTGACTATGTTCATAGCAGTGTTACTCATAATAGCCAGAACCTAGAAACAACCTAGATGCCCCTCAACCAAAGAATAGATAAAAAAAAAAATGTGGTACATTTACACAATGGAGTACTATTCAGTGGTTTAAAAAAAATGATGCTTCACAGGATCAGGTACAAGGGAGTAACTGTTGAGGGATCAGGTCCGAGCCAGAGACCTCTGTGGGAGGGGGCCCAAGCCAGGGACATCTACAAGAACAGGCCTGAGCCGGTGATCTCTGCCAGAGCAGGCCTGAGCCAGCAACCTCCACTGAAGCAGGCCAAAGGCAGCAACCCCCACAGGAGCAGACTTGAGTCAGTGACTTTCACTGGAACAGGCCCAAGGCAGCACCCTCCATAGAAACAGACCTGACCCAAAGACCTCTGGTGGAGCAGGCCCAAGGCAGTGACTTTCACAGGAGCAGGTACAAGGGAACAACTGCTGAGGGAGCAGGCCTGAGTCAGAGACCTCTGTGGGACCAGGCCCAAGCCAGGGACCTCTTCGGGAGTAGGATTAAGCCAGGACATCTATGGGAACAGGTCTAAGCCAGTGACCTCTGCCAGAGCAGGCCCAAGGCAGTGACCTTCACAGGAGCAGGTACAAGAGAGTGACCACCAAGGAATCAGGCCTGAGACAGAGACCTCTGCAGGACCAGGCATGAATCAGCAACCTCCACCAAAGCAGGCCTGAGCCAGCAACCTCTGCTGGAGCAGGCCCAAGGCAGTGACCTCAACAGGAGCAGCTTCAACCTACATGGGAGCAGGCCCAAACAATCTCCGAGATTACAGAGCAACCTCTGGGAACACCGAGTGACCTCCAGGGTAACTGGAACTGTGGCCCTGACTGTACCATGAGGGGCAACCATCTGAGCCTTAGATCCACTGGCACCTGGAAGATTGATCACCAGAGACACAGCCCAACCTATACCAATCAGAGGAAAAGTAGATAAGGTAAGAACACACTGAACACCACAAAGAGCAATGTGACACCAATAAAAACTAGTGGCACTACAACAGCAAGACATGAATAAGTAAATATAGATGAAGCAGAAGAAAATGACCTACAAAATAACTTTAGGAGAATGTTTGAGGCCCTTAAAAAGGAAATGAAAAATTTCCTCAAAGAAATGGAGGAAAAGACAAACAAAAAATTCGAAGAAATAAACAAATCCCTTTTAAAAAAAAAAAAACAAGAAAAAGCAAACAAACAGATAAAAGAAACTATTAAAGACTTGAAAACCAAAATAGAAACAATAAAGAAAACACAAACCAAGGGAATTATGGAAATGGAAATTATGAGAAAACGATCAGGAACCACAAATGCAAGCATAAACAGCAAAATACAGAGAAAGAAGAAAGAAATCTCAAGCGCTGAAGATACAATAGAGGAAATAGACTCATTGATCAAAGAAAACATTAAATATAACAAAAGCTTAACACAAAATATTCAGGAAATATGGGACACCATGAAAAGACCAAACTTAAGAATATTAGGTATAGAAGAACGAAAAGAAATCCAACTCAAAAGCACAGAAAATATATTCAACAAAATCATAGAAGAAAACTTTCCCAACCTAAAGAAAGACATGCATGTGAAGTTACAAGAAGCTTACAGAACACCAAATAGACTGGATCAAAAAAAGTCCCCTCACCACATAATAATCAAATCATTAAACATACAGAATAAGGAAAGAAAATTAAGAGCTGCAAAGGAAAAAGGCTGAGTAACATATAAAGGCAGACCTATCAGAATTACATCTTACTTCTCAATGGAAACAATGAAAGCCAGAAGGTCCTTTATGCAGACATTAAGAGACCATGGATGCCCAGACCTCTATATCCAGCAAAACTTCCAATCACCATAGAAGGACAAAACAAGATATTCCATGACAGAAGCAGATTTAACCAATACCTAGCCACAAACCCAACTGTACACAAACTACTAGAAGGAAACCTCCAAACCAAGGAAATTGGCTACATCCACAAAAACAGGCAATAGGTGACCTCACACCAGCAAATCCTAAAGAAAGGAAAAACACACACAATAGCATCACTACCAACAAAAAAATAACTAACATAACAGGAGATAGCAATCACCGGTCATTACTATCCCTTAATATAAATGGACTCAAATCACCTATAAAAAGATATAGGCTAACAGATTATGAAAACAGAATCCATCCTTATGCTGCATATAAGAAACACACCTCAACCTCAAAGACAGACATCACCTCAGAGTAAAGGATTGGGAAAAAGTTTTCCAATCAAATGGACCTAAGAAACAAGCTGGTGTAGCTATCCTAATATCTAACAAAATAGATTTCAAACTAAAACCAATCAAAAGCAACAAAGAAGGGCATTTCATATTAGTCACAGGAAAAATCTATCAAGAGGAAATCTCAATACTGAACGTCTATGCCCCAAATACAAGGGTACCCTCATATGAAAAACAAAACACTTCTAAAGCTTGAATCACACATTAGACCCCACACAATAATAGTGGAAGACTTCAGCACCCCACTCTTACCACTGGACAGGTCTGTCAGACAGAAAATTAACAGAGAAATAAGGGAACTAACAGATGTTATGACTCAAATTGACTTAACAGACATCTATAGAGCATTCTATCCAAACATAAAAGAATATACCTTCTTCTCAGCACCTCATGGAAGCTTCTCAAAAATTGACGACATACTAGGTAACAAAGCAAACCTCAACAGAAACAAAAAATTAGAATAATCCCATGTATATTATTGGCTCACCATGGCTTAAAATTAGAATTCAACAGCAACACTAATTCCATAAAGCCCACAAACACATGGAAATTAAACAATGCTCATCTGAATCACCAATGGGTCAAGGAAGAAATTAAAGACTTCCTAAAATTCAATGAAAATGACCACACAACATAACCAAAATTTATGGGACACTGTGAAAGCAGTGTACATAGCACTAAACACCTACATAAAGAAGGTAGAAAAGACCCCACACTAGTGAGTTAACAGAACACCTGAAAACTCTAGAACAAAAGGAAGCAAACTCATGCAGGAAGATTAGATGACAGGAAATAATCAAATTGAGAGCTGAAATCAACAAAATAGAAACAAAGAAAACAATACAAAGAATCATTGAAACAAAGAATTGGCTCTTTGAGAAAATCAACAAAATTGACAAACCTTTATCCAAACTAACCAAAAGGAACAGAGAGACTAACCAAATTAACAAAATCAGAAATGAAAAGGTGGACATAACAACAGACATGGGGGAAATCCAGAGAATTATCAGATCATATTTCAAAAACCTATACTCCACAAAATTGGAAACTTAAAGGAAATGGACAATTTTCTATATAAATATCACTTACCAAAATTAAATCAAGACCAGACAAGCAAATTAAATAGACATATAACTGCTAAAGAAATAGAAACAGTCATTAAAAGTCTCCCAACCAAAAAAAAAAAAAAAAAAGTCAGGACCAGATGGTTTCAGCACAGAATTCTAGAAGATTTTCAAAGAACTAATACCAGTACTCCTCAAATTTCTCCACGCAATAGAAACAGAAGGAACATTGCCAAACTCCTTTGATGAGGCTACAATTGCCCTGATACCCAAACCACACTAAGCCATTACTTAGAAAGAGAATTACAAATCAATTTCATTCATGAACATTGATGGAAAAATATTCAATAAAATACTGGCAAACCGAATCCAAGAACACAT
This sequence comes from Ondatra zibethicus, assembly GCA_004026605.1. NCBI lineage: Eukaryota > Metazoa > Chordata > Mammalia > Rodentia > Cricetidae > Ondatra > Ondatra zibethicus. The sequence goes on from PVIU01009292.1 coordinate 36,153, forward strand.
TAGAAAAGTCATCCACCATGATCAAGTTGGCTTCATCCCAGAGATTCAGAGATGGTCCAACATATAAAAATCTGTCAATATAATCCACTATATAAACAAACTGAAAAAAAAACACATAATCACCTCATTAGATGCTGAAAAAGCCTTCAACAAAATACAACATCCCTTTATGATTAAGGTCATGAAGAGCACAGGGATACAAGGAATATATCTAAACATAATAAAGCAAGCCAACAGCCAACATCAAACTAAATGGAGAGAAACTCAAAGTGATCCCACTGAAATCAGGAACAAGACGAGGTTGACCACTCTCTTCATATCTATTCAATGTAGTTCTTGAGGTTCTAGCTCAAGCAATAAGACAACAAAAAGAGATCAAGGGGATGCAAATCAGAAAAGAAGTCAAACTCTCACTATTTGCTGATGATATAATACTTAAGAGACCCCAAAAATTCTACCAAGGAACTTCTACAATTCATAAACACCTTCAGTATTGTTGCAGGATAAGGTTAAGCCTAGGTTTGTTTATCATGAATATACCTAATAGATAATGTCCCTCAAACTTGTCATAGAACTGATGAATATGGCATTTAAAGTGTTTAATGGAAAAAGCTTAGTAAGACAGACAGAGCCTCCCCAATCCTAGCGGTGACCCTGAGGTCTCTAAAGAAGATGATAGAGCACCGTGACCACTTCACCTGGATTGTGGCAATGTTAGCCATGTGGTGAGATCGTCCCAATGCTGCACTTGCTGCCACGACCTGCCCAAACTGTGGACATGAAGGACACTGGAGAATCAATTGCCTAGACAAAGAAAGGTCGGTCTCAGCCATGTTCCTCCACAGGGAAGCCTCTCACCTTCTGAGCCTGGTGGCCAAAAACTGATGCTGTCTTGGTACCTCTGCCCCCAACATCATGGAGACAACAGGAACCTGGGATGACTGTCTAGGTAATGGACTAGTCTCTGCCATTTTAATTGATATACAGGTCATTTGAATTATATTTCTTGCTATAATGTATCCTTCTCAGAAATCTTGACTGTATTGACGACTAGGCTAACTATAGCTTTGTCAGCTTAGCATTAGCAGCAAGCAACCAAGTTCTTCCCCAAGACTGCAGCCACCTGTTAGTTCATTTCATATGTAAAATCTCAAGGCTTGATTTTTCTAGAGCTACTAGGTCTCCTGTAGAGAAAAGGCACACAGGTTTGCCTTACTAATAGACTTTATTTTAAAAGATAAACAGAGGCTGGAGAGATGGCTCAGAGGTTGGGAGCACTGGCTGCTCATCCAGAGGTACTGAGTTCAATTCCCAGCAAATACATGGTGTCACATAACCATCTGTAATGAGATCTGGTGCTCTCTTCTGGTCTGCAGGCATATGTGCAGACAGAACACTATACATAATAAATAAAAAAAAATCTTTAAGATGAGCAGTGGTGGTGCACACTTTTAATCCCAGCAGTCAGGAGGCAGAGGCAAGTGGATCTCTGTGAGTTCGAGGCCAGCCTAGTCTACAGAGCGAGTTCCAGGACAGGCTTCAAAGCTACACAGAGAAACCCTGTCTCAAAAAAACAGAGAGAGAGAGAGAGAGAGAGAGAGAGAGAGAGAGAGAGAGAGAGAGAAGACAGAGGTTTCAGGTGTAACTTTCCACTTAAGGAACATGATTTCCAATGACTGTTCTCAGTAATGATTGCTTGTGTCTCTGATAAATCATTAGATGGGAAGAAAAGTGTTAAAGTCTATGTAATCTTTGAGGGTCTAATAAAATGTTTTAAGGTATAAAAATCTGAGGCTATGAGAATCTATGTAAGTTCCAAGAGTCTAATATATATAAAGGTCTGAGGAGCTGAAAGCTTGAGTAAGTTCTGAGGGTCTCAGAAAGTGATTTAAGATGTAAATGCAAGCTGTAAAGGTATAAGTAAATGATTTAAGGTATGTGAAATGTTTCAGATTTCTTTCCTGCTTCTATACTATGGTTACACTAAGATTTCAAAAGTTCAGAGTTTTAACTTTGATCAATGGAGTTCTAGTAAACTGGTAGAGTAGTAACTACTTAGTGTTTAGCCACAAGCTCAAGATTTTCAATTTCCTTTGGTTGTCTCCTAAGTATAGACTTAAGGTGCTTCTCATTGGGCTAAAGACATTGCTGTCTAATCTAGATCTGGCTCTCTGGACAGAGAAAAAATGTTCACGCTTTTTAACACAAATCTATAGTATTCACTAGGGCTCCCTACTTTTTCTACAATGTGGATTTCAGTACATATTGGTAATGCTAATATATAACATTTTATGTCTTTTTTGTAAACTAAAAATTCATGTGAACTTCAGATAATTGAGGGAATCATAAGACTTGGATCCACTTCTTATAGGTCAAAAGGACTCCTGATAAGTACAACCTAAGTTTCCCCACCTATTTATTCCTGAGGATTCTATCTGTCTGTCTGTCTATCTATCTATCTATCTATCTATCTATCTATCTATCTATCTATCTATCTATCTATCTATCTATCTTGGGGCTCCTTCCCTTCCACAAATATTTGGACTATGGGCCTGAAAGTTCTGAACATAATATTTTCCTTTTTTAAAAATATTTATTTATTTATTATGTATACAATATTTGTCTGTGTGTATGTCTCCAGGCCAGAAGAGGGCACCAGACCTCATTACAGATGGTTGTGAACCACCATGTGGTTGCCGGGAATTGAACTCAGGACCTTTGGAAGAGCAGGCACTGCTCTTAACCACTGAGCCATCTCTCTAGCCCCATAATATTTTCCTTTAAGTTGCTCAGTTTTAACTTCTGTCCCTAGTCTTGATGGGGAACCTCCTTCAGCCTTGTATCCTTATATCTGTCTCACCAATTTCCACTTGGCTGAGAGATATATCCAAGCATCAGCTACTGACTATAACTTGTTCCAAATGACTGAGAACCCTGGACTTGCTGAAAACTGATGTGTGTTTAGCTGATTTGAATGTTCCCTGTCTCTTCAGCTGGGTCAGTGAACCAGACACCTTCTGACAAATGTCCCATTGCCTGAATTCCCTCCTTGCCTTTGACTAGCATTCCAGCCTTCCTGGGCCCTGACATAACATCAGCTTCAGTAGGAAGTAGTTACAAAAAGGCATATATTACTCCTTATCCCCTCAGCAGGATGGAATGTTAGATCAAAAAGAAACTCCCTGGCATAGGGGACAAAATAGCTACCTTTAATCCCTATTGGCATACCAGGAAAGGTACCTGTTCAAACCAAATAGACCCAGATCTATCAACAGGAAGAGTCATTACCTGAAATAGTTTTATTGTATGATAGGGCACTCAACCAGCTCTGTGTGAAACAGAAAGGTTATTATATAGCTTTAAGAAAAAAATTTGTCTCTATAAAAACCATTCAGGAGTCATTATAAATAATCAGGCTGTACTCAAAAAAATGCAAAAAAGGGACCTGAGATTAAGCAAATAACTGGCCCCCATTCTCATTTCCAGGTTCCTTCTAGATAGTAATTCTGATGTCAGTCATCACAGGACCTTATGTCCCTCTGCTTCTGAAATTGCTGTTGGTTCTTACATAGTTGATGCCTTAACTAAGTGATAATTCCTGTCTGGATACCATTAAGCTGATGGCTTAGATCCCAGAATAAACAGGTACCCATCACAGAGTCAAGGATTTGATTCAGGATACAGCTCAAGGGGGAATGTGAGAGTCAAAGTTACATTTTAAGGTTTAAATGCTATATTTTAGAGATCCATGAAACAAAAAATGCCTCTGATCTTCAAGTCCCTTGCCCAAGGACAGAGAGTCCCTGAAATGCTATTATTTATGGGAGATATTTATTATTATCTCTTATTATTTATAAGAGATAACAAGCCACAAGTTTTCACTCCCCTAAACAAGTTTGTTTGACACATCTGCACCAGACGTGCTCGATCAGTGCTTGATCACATGTGGGTGGGAGGTTCATGTGCAGGAAATATGGTAGGATGTAGGTTTGCCTCTGATTGGATATAGGCTTCAGGAACATCAGGATGTATGCTTGCCCCTGATTGGACCTGATGGGAAATACTTAAGCTGCTGCAAAACTTGATTCAGGGTTATTTCCAAGGAACCTGGGTATGGACCTGGTCAGAACCCATCCACCTGGTCAGTATTTAATTAAAGCTTTCTTCAAATACATCTTTAAACTATGGTAGTGGTCTGGTGAGATTAACACATGTAGACTGTAGAAGCACAGATAAAGAGGTTTCAGAGGGGAACAATGTTAACACTGAGCTAAAAGCTAGTCCTATGATATTTATGCAAAGAATCTGAAAAATTGCCTGTGATAGTTTGAAAGAAAATGGCCCCCAAAGGCTCACAGGAAGTGGCACTATTAGGAGGTGTGGCCTTCTTGGAGATGTGTCATTGGGGGTCGACTTTGAGGTCTCAGATGCTCAAGAAAGGCCCACTGGGGAATCACTGTCTCTTCCTGTTTCCTGTGGATCCAGATATAGAACTCTCAGTTACCTCTACAGCACCATGTCTACCTGCATGACATCATGCTTCCGACCATGACAATAATGGACTAAACCTCTGAAAAGGAAGCAAGCCCCAATTAAACATTTTCCTTTATATGGTTTGCTGTGGTCATGGTATCTTTTCACAGCAATAAAGCCCTAATTAAAACATTGCCTGAGGCTAAATTTGAAAATAATGAACTGGAAGCTGGAGAGATGGCTCAGCGGTTAAGAGAACTGGCTGCTCATGCAGAGGACCCGGGTTCAATTCCCAGCACCCACATGGCAGCTCACTGCTACCTGTAATTGCAGTTTCAGAATATCCCACACCCTCACACAGATATACATGCAGGCAAAATTCTAATGCACATGAAATAATAAATTTAAAAAAAAGAAAAAGAAAATAATGAACTAAAATTTTGACAGAAGAAATTTCATGACAGCATAACATTGAATCTGTGACGCGGTAGTTATTGACAATGCATGTGCAGATCTCCAGTGAAAATAACAAGTGAGACAGAGAGAAACACAAAATGGAGAGACAAAGGCCACCAGAAGCTTAGCACAACCAGTTCATTTTATAGAAGAGAGGTTATAATTGTGAAGGAGATTAGTGCCATTAAGGAGAGGCTATTTTGCACTGCAACAAACCTCCACCAAGCTAAACTTCCAACTTGTAAAAGAGAAACTAAGGTACTTACTGCTCCTATAAAGTGACTAAATAAAAGCTTTCTGCTAATATGATTCAATTGGCCAGGGTCCATTCCAACCTGGCAGTGTCACCCATGTGGAACTGACTTTAGAGGCAGGAAGAATACAAGAGCACAAGAGTCATGGATTCTTCCTTCAAAGTTATAGAAAGCTGTAGAGGCTGGATAGTGTGTGGCAAAGGGAGTCCCTGTGTGAAGACCATAATAAGGACGGAGTCCCTGAGAAGTCATTGGATGAAACTATCAAAGTGAATACTAGAGGTGTCCCATACAAAGTGCTATTATGAAACAGAAATTAGGTCAGCCATGGTAGCAGCCCTCAGGAGGCAGAGGCAGAAGGATCTCCGTGAGTACAAGTCCAACCTGGTCTACATAGAGTTCTAAGACAACCTGGGCTGTACTGTGAGCTTCTGTCTAAATGAATTCATAAATAGATGCAAAAATTCATTCTACTTGTAATATTCATCAAAATTAAATTCCCTCAAATGTATTAAAACTCACAACATGAGCCAGGCAGTGGTGGTGCACACCTTTAATTCCAGTACCTGGGAGGCAGAGGCAGGCAATTCCTGTCTACAGAGTGAGTTCCAGGACAGCCAGGGCCACACAGAGAAACCCTGTTTCAAACGACAAAAACAAAAAATAACTCTACATATTTCTTTTCATAATTCATTGTGCATGAATGTGTTCATAAGTACTATATATGCTTTTAAAACAGAAGTTGTTGGTGCTGAGAGTAAGATTCGTTACACTTGAGTAACTCTGGTTAAGTACAAGACGAAATCATAGTCTCACTTTTCTGTGAGTGTCTCTTGTTGCAAGCCTAAAGCCTCTGTCTGCACTGTGCAAACTGAAGCACCGAGAGGAATGTTTGTGTACAAAATAGAAAATGTTGATTAAGTTCATTCAAGGAGTATACAAATAAAGCACATTCTAAGGCTTCAGAACACCATAAAGAGTAGGTAGGGTTGTTAGTATTCAAGCATCTTTACTGGTCTGACCTTGGGGTATACGTCCTCAGATGTAGCCACAAAGAGCACTGCCTGTGCACATATACTTCATTCCCTTTTAAAAAGGGCCCTGCACACCTCCCATATCTTTCTCTCCCTCTCTCTCTCTCTCTCTCTCTCTCTCTCTCTCTCTCTCTCTCTCTTTCTCTCTGCTCTTCTCCTCTTCTGCTACTCCTGTCCCCAGAGGCTGGCCTCTGCTCTTCCCTTCCCCCTTTTTCCATTCACTTTCCCCCAGTAAAAAACCCCTTCACCTGAGCTCTGTCACATGGTGTCTTTCTCTCACGTGCCGCTTTTTTTTTAAATTACAAAAAGGGTGAGGGGATAATATGCTCTAAGTATAATATATGCTTTTATGAGTTGTTTTAAAAACTAAAGAATATGCTCAACATAAAATATAAACTTCTATGGCTGTCTCTTCATGAAGTACAGTACCATGTGTAATGACTATACAATGGAAAATAAAATCTTATTTTTTTAAATAAAAGAAACACCAAGGTTTGTGTACTTACTAAGTCAGAAATATCCATACCGGTTGTAAGATTCACCACAAAGTCTCCAAAAGAGTACAAGAAAAAAAAAGACACTCAAGCTTCTGGATACCTCGCTCTTCCAAAGGCTTCTTTGACATAATGAACAGAGCACTTGTAAGCACTAGAAAGTATGTGCTTATAAAATAAATGAATTGGACTTGGAAGAAAAATTTACCATACAACAGTTTCTCTCACTGAATGGAAGAAGAATAAACAAGCATGAGCTTCTGATAGTCTTTCTTAGTCAAAGCCTAAAGCAAGTCTCTTCTCACACAATAAATAGGGAGTACAAGACACTAATGGATGTGTGCTTATTTTAATCATTGAGCTAAAGAATGAACCATGGGCTTAGGCTTGCATATCTTTTCCCATAGCGATCATTTAAAGTAGTAAGGAAGAGAACATAGAGTTTATAAAGAAATGCGTGCTCAGAAACTGATGTCTCATGCCAGAAATATAATCACTGCCAAACGCCTCTCATCTAGTGTAAGCTGAAAACACAGTCTTAAACTTCTGAGAGTACTAATTTTTTAAGGCCTAAAACAGGCATGTTCTCACATTGTGAATCCTTTTGTGTAGACTTTTGAGCCAGGAGCACGCATATACACCTGTACGCACGTGAGTTCATGAATGTGTACACACACACACACACACACACACACACACACACCCCAGAAAGAGTGGAGGTAGATGTGAGATTCATCACAAACTAAGTTCTCCCAAGGAATCCAACAAGGAAACACCTCACAGCCTTCAGAACACTTTCAAAGGTTTGAACTTTGAAGAAGGATGCTAAAAAAGAAATCCCACACCAACCAGCTCAGAATTGAATATAATAAAAGGTTATTTATTTAGGGATAGACTCACAGATCACAATCCTCTGCTGGAATGGGGAACAGCAACCAAATCCAACAGCCAGAAAAGAGGCAGAATGCATGCTTTACAATGGATATACTCTAAGAGGCCACACCCAAGTGGGCAGGTAACTTAAAGGCTGCCGGTGATAGGAATTCCTACAGAACCTTCTCCTTTTGTTTATATAAGAAAGTTCTAAGCCTAATACAAAGTTATACACAATAAGAACAAATATCAGGTATAAAAATTAGAATTACAACCAGCATAAACAATATCAAGCAAGAAACATGTAATAAATGTTTCAATAATTGTCCTATCCTAATGAGTTTAAGTCTTATATAATAAATATCTTGGTCATGTCATGAGAGGAAAGTAACTACAACTATCTAGTCTTCAACCCCAACAAAGACCCAAGAAGGGAAATAATATTACTTGAGTAAACAGGAAGTGCAATCAAGCAACTTCCAAAATGTGCAACAAATGACAGAGACAACTGGCTACCTGGGGAATCACCCAAAGTCTCATTTGCAATGTTGGAGCAACCAACTTTGGCTAAGGCCTAGAGTAACTGACAGACCATTTTCAGAGGCAGGAAATTTTTCAAAACCATCTTACCCTGTCTTGGCAAGATTTGACAGTCTTTTTCTTGTATCCTGCTTGTCCTGTTTGGACATGGTACATTTTCTCAGCGGTCAATGCATAGGCTGTTGGTACCTCTAAACATTTGCTAGTTGCTTTGTGTTCTTGTACAGCCTAAATGGCCAGTGACCTTTGTGTGTAGTACTTTATAATATCCTTCCCAGAATTTTGGGGACTACAGAAATGTTAATCTGGGTATTCCATTGCTGCAGCATGTCATGACCCCATAAATTCACTGCAATATTAGCCACATATGGCCTCAGCTTTCCTCTCTGTCCTTCTGGCCCTATGCATTCAACCCATCTCGTGCTTTGTTTCACTTGAGATAGGGTTCCAATTCCTAGTAATTGAACATCTGCCTCTTGAAGAGGTTAATTTGGATGCCAAGATTCTGGAGTAATGATACTCACATCTACACCTGTGTCTATCAAACCCACAATTAAAATGCCATATTATATGCACTCTTAGCTTTGCTCTTTGATCATTTATAGAAGTCTGCCAGAATATAAGTTTCCTATTTCCTATTGGAATGTTTGATTGATCTTTCATGTTTATTCCATCATCTAGAACAGCCTTTTTACAGAAGGCTCTAGACTTTCTAGAATTTTCCTGGTGAGACATGTCCTCCACAGTTACTGGGAATGACTGGACCACTTTTGACTTGGGGGCCTGCAAGAGGCCCCCCAAGGAGTTTCCCAATGGTATCAGGTTGCCTTGTCTGTCTTTTGTTGATCTGCATTTATTGTTCCAATGTTGGCCTTTGCCATACCTTCTATACATACCTGAAGGCTGAGTCCTCCTTGCCATTCCCAGAGGAGACATTATTCCTAGGAATTCCTCATCTGCAATCCCTTCTCAGATGCCCTCTTCTACAACAATTAAAACATTTGAAATTTTGATGTCTCTTCATTCCTTTGCTTCTCCTACCCAAGATTCAGTATTATAGTCAAATGTCTCAATGTTCATTGCATGCAGGATCCATTCATCCATAGATGCTGATCTAACTTTTAATGGCCCAAGTATTTTTTTTTGCATTCTAAGTTGGCATTTTCAAAAGCCAGAGATTCAATAAGTACTCATCTAGTATCTGGATTTGTTACTGCTATTTGTACAGCTTTAGTTAATCTTTGTAAAAAGTCACTAAAGTGTTCTCTCTGGTATATGATTCAATTTATTTTCCTAGTTCTTTAATCCTGTCCCAAGCATTTCAGTCTGCTTTGTGGCACAGGGACAAGATTTGTTCATCGTAAAGAGCTTGAGCCTGTGGGTCAGCATAAGTGCCCTCACCAAGAATTTGATCTCGGGAAGTCTCAAGTCCTTGTGCTTTTCCCTGTTGTTCTAAAATTTTAGCATCTTCTCTGAAATAGCATTTAAACATCAGTTGAGGCCTGTCATCCAGGACGGCTGAAACTGAAGCTAGTCATGTGGCATGATTTTAAAGCTAGCAGCCCATGTCTTTATCATCTCCCCAACAAATGCGGAATACAAGCCATAAGTTAAGACAGTTTGCTTAATTTCTTTTAGATCATTCATCCTTATAGGTATCCATCTACTTTCTTTTGATCCTTTTGGGCTTTTAGAACTTGATGTTTTGTCAGAATAGAATACAGGGTAGAAAGCTAAAACCCTAGGTAAGTCATCTCTGACAGCTACTGGCAATGTTGAATCCTGTACAGCTTTAGTTAATCTTTGTAAAGATTTCTTTCCCTGCTCCTCAGCTCCAATAATTTCCTCAATCATTTCAAATCTTTTTATTGCTCTCTTTTGTAAAGCCTGAATCTCCTGGCCTGTATTTCATTGAGGCACCTAGCCTCTGGTCCTCATTCTGCACATGTGATTCCAAGGTCTGAAGTTTTTCCTTTAAAGATAACACCTCATCCTTGGACATTATTTGGATAGTGTGCAGATTGCCATCATGGAGAGATACTCTATTTGCTAACCTATCATAACTTTTCAACAAAATTTGATTGTCAAATTTAACAGTATGAATTCTTTCAGATAATTTCTCAGTATCCTTTGACATGGATTCAATTTTGTCTGTCAAATTAATGTTACCCTTTTCAATAGTATTAATTTTTTCAGGTAACTTTTGATTTTCAATGGTATTAATCCTGTCAGCTAACTGTTCGTTATTAGTCTGTAAAGACTGCATCATTTCTAAAAGTGCCTCATTCTTGGCTCTGTTATCAAACCATTTTCTTAAGGATATAATATGAAGAAAAAAACTAAGTCCCAATATCTAATAAGCAGATGTATCATCATAACCATATAAGCCTTGCAGAATACAATCCATAGTATTAGCAAAAAAGTTACTAAAAGTTTAAATGGTAATGTTGTCTGCAATTATATAACGTTCAAGTTTATTGATTTATTAATTACCTGTTATGAAATCTGGTAAATCGTTTTAGGTGTAATAATCTTTATTGTCCAGCAGGTGTTGTGGTTGCAGAGTCACAACTAGAGGTGCTACCTGGTGCCACAAGCATTCCTGAGCCACTTAAGTTTCCCTGCCTTGGTGCTGGTTAAATACTGAGAAATATGCATTGCTTGACAAATTAAAAACAAATCAATTTTGTACATAGAGCAAGAAGCCCAGAACTCAAGAGCCAGGAGTATAAACCGGAAGTTGTGCAAGTCACCAGGTGGCAGGGTGTAACATGAGGGCCTGCTAGTTGGGGTTTCTGTCCCACCCGGTCCTCCCGCCATTTAGTCCCAGAGAAAAATCACACAGAGAGTCTACATTAGGTTATAAACTGATTGGCCCATTATTAGCTCAGGCTTCTTATTAGCTCTTATAAGTTATATTAACCCATTATCCCTATCTATGTTAGCCACATGGCTCAGTACCTTTCTCAGCAGGGCAGGTCACATCCTGATTCTTCAGTGGTCCAGGCAGGAATGCCGAGAGAGCTTCCTGCTTCCCAGAATTCTCCTATTCTCCTTGCTCCACCTCTACTTCCTGTCTGGTTGTCCCACCCATACATCCTGGCTAATGGCCAATCAGTGTTTATTTAAATCATGATTGACAGACTACAGACAATTCTTCCACACCACTTCCCCCTCTTTTTTTTTTAAACAAAGAAAAATATCCATAGTCCATTTTGGAGGAATGTGGGCATAGTGTTCCAGGCTACTTCCAGCTGGTTGGGGGCACTGATAATCTTATGGGGACCTAAAGAAAATTTAGAGTTATGATCAAGTCCTGACTGGAGTATCCTGTGAAGCTTGATCATTTCAGGCAGCAATATTGAATCTGTTCTGGATGTAGAACTCAGATATCCAGGCCATCTATTCCTACCGGAGATTTCTCGGGTGGTCTTCCTTGATCAAATCTGAGTTTTCTTAACTCATAATGAATCCACAGTGGTCCAGGCAGGAAAGCCAAGAGAGCTTCCTGCTTCCCAGAATTCTCCTGTTCTCCTTGCTCCACCTCTACTTCCTGTCTGGTTGTCCCACCTATACATCCTGGCTAATGGCCAATCAGCGTTTATTTAAATCATGATTGACAGAATACAGACAATTCTCCTGCACCAGCAGGGTACGCAGCAGTGGGGGAGGGGAGAGGTGCGCGCTTGGGAAATTTCCCAGTGCCACACGCAATTAGCTCCGCTGCTTAGTAGGTAAAAGCAAGCCAAGTGGAGGGGGGGGACTTTCTGGGCTGTGGACCATTTAGGCCTTTAAGCTGATTCACTAGGCAGGTATGGAGTTCAGAACCACATGGGGTGCCAGATGAAGAAGGATGCTAAAAAAGAGATCCCACACTAGCTCAGAATTGAGTATAATAAAAGATTATTTATTTAGGGGTAGACTCACAGATCACAATCCTCTGCTGGAATGAGGAACAGCAACCAAATCCCGCAGCTGGAAAAGAGGCTGATGCACTTTACATCAGCATATATAGTATAAGAGGCCACACCCAAGTAGGCAGGTAATTTAAAGGCTACTGGCAGTAGGAATTCCTACAGCAGAACCTGTTTCCTTGTATATAGTGACTACAGTGTTTATAAGCACTAAGTAACATGTGCTTAGAAAAACAGAACACACTTGTACCATTAGTAAGATTTACTCCACACTAACTTCTCTCATCGAGTTCAAAAAGAAAACACATTTGTAGAATTCTGAGCGTCCTCCTTAGTCAAAGTCTAATGGGGCCTCTGCAGGTGTCGGAAATGTGTTGTAAAAGGCTGTTCAGGTTAGCAGTGAGGTTCATCACAGCCTTAGTTCTCTCCGACAATACAAGAATAAACCCCTTGCAGCTCTGAACACCTTGTCTTTACAAAGGCTTCTTTGTGCAACCTGAATAAATGGTATAGAACACTAAAGAACCTGTAAAACAGACAGTGTTCTAACTGTGTGCTTGGGAGCAGAACATGATCACAATGGGAGGAATAGTCACCACATAAGAACTTCTCTCGGTAATGCCAAGACTGGCCCTGATTCACTGTAGCCCAGACTGGCTTTGAACTTTGCCTCACCCTCTAGAGTAGCTGAGCTTCTAAAACTGCACCACCAGGTTCAGCTGGAATGCTCTTAAAACCACAACTGTTAAGGGTGTCCCATCTTTCAGGTGCTTCCAGGAGGTCTTCAGTGATAACTGACATTGACCCAAACAGGAAGAAATATGGTGTGGGTTGTCCAAACTGTAAATCCAGCTTTCTGGAGGTTGGTGAAGGGGATTTACAATGAGTTCAAGTCTGGCCTGGGCTACATACAGGCTATCCTAAATACAATGTGAGACCCTGTTTCAAAAAATATTCGGTGGGGCTGTGGTGACTCATGCCTTTAGTCCCAGCACTTGGGAGGCAGAGGCAGGTGAATCTCAGTGAGTTCGAGGCTAGTCTGGACAAACAAGTTCCAGGACAGCCAGGGCTAAACAAAGAAACGCTGTCTCAAAAATATATATATATATTAAGCATATATATATATTAAAATAGAGAGAGATATATATAAACCCCTCACAAATCAAATAAGTGTGGAGAGATGGTTCAGTGACTAAAAGCACTTCCTACTCTTGCAGAGGACCCCAGTTTGGTTCCCAACACCCACACCATGTAGTTCACAACCTCCTATAACTCCAACTTCAGGAGACCCAATTGCCTCTCCTGGAACCTGCATACATGGAACATACATTCACACATACATACATGCTTATAAATAAAAAAATCTTCTAAAAATTATTTTATGTATATGAGTATTTTGCTTGCATGTATATCTGCATACCATATTCAGAGGACAAAGAAGCTATAGCATCCCCTGGAACTGGTTTGAGTTGTACTTCAGGTACTGGGAACTGATCCTGGGGCTTCTGCAAGAGCACCAAGTACTGTGAACCACTGAACCAGGCCCCAAAATAAATCTTTAAAAACAAACGCCAAGTGTCGTGGTGGACAGCTTTAATCCTAACACTCCAGAGGCAGAGGCAGGCAGGTCTCTATAAATTTGAGGTCATCCAGGGCTGCATAGCGAGGCCCTGTCTAAAAACAAAACAAAACAATAACAGCAATAAAATCAACCAATCAAAAACCTAAAATAAATAAAAATCAAGCAAATAAAAGGGAGGAGGAAAAGAGCTAAACTAAAAACTGCCATGACCTTTTTGCTATCCGGGAAGCTTTATAAACTTTCTGTGTCTCCTGTATTCTGATTGTGATATCCCTACCCTGTCTGTGCATGAAGGATGCTTATGTCAGAGCTGTGGTTTCTATGCCTTCAGAGGAATTCAAGTTCCAGAGTTGGGAACTGTGCAGCCTAGTTTGGGACCAGTATTATCAGTGCTTGTCTAATGGATGTCTCCAGATGAGACAAATCCCACAGGGACAGTCTCACTCAGCAAAGGCGAGTGAGCTTCGGGACAGTGCAGAATACTGATGTTTCTCGGACATTTCCTGTCCTGGTCACCTGTTCCCAAATACCCAGCAGCTGCTTCAGAAATTACCACACAGAGGCTTATTTTATGAGTTATAAATGCTTGGCCAATAGCTCAGGCTTGTTACTAACTAGCTCTTAGAACTTAAATAAACCCATTTCTATTACTCTATGTATTGTCACATGACTCATGACTTTACCTGTCCTCTACCATGCTTTGCTTCCTGGGCAGCTGGTTGGCATCTCTCTTGACTCCACCCTCTTTCTTCCCATCATTCTCAATTTGGCTTTCCCACCTAACTTCCTGCCAGTTACCGGCTTGTCAGCTTTTTATTAACCAAGGAGAGTAATACATATTCATAGTGTAGAAAAGGATTGTTCCACAGTAATTCTCTTGGCAGCTTTAGCGTCATTTTGTCAATCTTGCATAGGAGAGATATGCTCATTCCTGGAAATCCCATTTTTTCTCGAATATTTTCCCCTAAAATTCTTTGGAAGTTGGTGCTTCTCAGGGTTCTTGAGTGGGGATACCAGCTGTCACTTCAGACCAGGGAGCTGTTCAGATTCAGTGCTGACAGGATCAGAAGCAGATCACCCCTATTTCTGTAAATATATTTTGAATAAGATTGTTTTATTTTTTTTTCAAAGTGTGTGCCACCCTTTAGTTTTGGAAAAAGAGGATGTACCTGGCTTGATATCTGGCCAAGCTAACAAAATGATAAGTGTTGTTTTTGGTTTAAAGATGTTTTGATGTAAAAGTTGAGAAAAACATATTTGGCATATTTGTTTTTGCGGGAGGTTAACATCTGAGAGTGGGAAAAAACTTGTTCATTAGTATGGAAAAAACATTCTTGTTTTCAATGTATAAATAAGAAAGCTGGAGCTATTCAGAGTCAGCCATTTTTGTAAAGCTCATCGGGTGGTCAGACAATTCATTTCTTCGCCAATGCCCCTTCCCTGTTTCAGGATCTGAACCCCGGTTCTGGTGCGACCGCAGCATCAGGGAAGCTCTTCTTTTTCAAATTAATGCAAGGAATTTTCACCCTCCTGCCCACCCCAAGAAGTTTACACAGCCAGGGATAATCTGGAAAATCTGGGCCAGGTTGGCTTCATTCTTTCCCAGTCCTGGCCCCTTCCTTTAATCCGCACCAGGGAAGTTGCTAAGAGGCTGTCTGGAGATAATCCGCCACTGGAGAAGAGATGGATCATGTACCACAAGGCATTTGTATACCAAAGGACTACTTGCTCTCCCCTGTAGACTGACAGGCACCCTCAGCCCATTTTATAGAGGGTGAAGTGGAGATACACACACAAAGAGAAAGGGAACCTGTCCACGGCAGCACAGCCAGCACCTGGTAACTTAACAAAATACTTGGCTCCCTGCTTTGCTGGGAGCTTGTCAGAACACATGGACAACTGAAATGCTTCCTGCTCTAGGAAGTCTCTTCTCAAGCCCAGTGATCTGCACCAGTCCTCCTAGCACGTGGGAGGTAAAGAAGAAAGATTAGTAGCTCAAAGTCTTGATTACACGGTAAGTTTGAGAACAGCCTGGTTTACATAAGACCCTGATTCAAATTAAACAAGGAAGCCCAGAGGAAGACACCCTGGGGCATAAGAAGCTCTGGTCCTTTTCAGGAGCTAAGGGAGGTAGCACCTAGAGTTCAGGAGAAAGGACTTAGGACTTGGGAGTCAGAAGAAATACTCGTGCTACAAGTCTGAATCTTCCTGTCAGATGCATGAGTGGAAATCCTAATGCCCAAGATGATACAGTGGAGAGCACTCTGGAAGTAATCAGGCCGTGATCACCTGAGTGAGGTTTCTGCCAGTGTAGATGATTTTGTTTCTTTGAGACTCGGTCTCTCTATGTGTCCCGGGGTAGTCAGAACTCTCTACCCTCCTGCCTCAGTCTCTTCAATGCTGAGAATATAGGTGTGTACCATCACAGTGGACCCCAAAGACCTAGCTATCCCTTTCCATGTTGACACAGAGAGACTATAAGGTACTGTCTTTAAGAATGCAACACTCACCGGTGGTGGTGAGGCACGCCTTTAATCCCAACACGCGGGAGGCAGAGGCAGGTGGATCTCTGTGAGTTCGAGGCTATCCTGGTCTACAAGAGCTAGTTCCAGGACAGGCTCCAAAGCTACAGAGAAACCCTGTCTCGAAAAAACAAAAACAAAAAAAGAATGCAACACTCAGAATCTACCTGTGCCTTGATCTGGACTTTCTCCAACCTCCAGAACTATGAGAAACAAAATGAACAACAGTGGTTATAGTGTTTGATACAGCAGCCTGAACTGGCTAAGAGACCACACACACACACACACACACACACACACACACACACACAATGGCAATGGTCTGAAGAGAGCCATAGCAAGGGTCTGAACAGGGGTAGGGCAAGAAGAGGTGGGGAAAGAAGATGTCTTTGGTGCTCTCTCCTTCCCTTTCTTCTTTTTTAAAATAAGCATATAGGGTTGGAGATGTGACTCAGTTGGTGGAGTCTTGCCTGGCATGTGTGACAGTCTGGATTCAGTTCCCAGTACCACAAAACTAGGCATGATAGGACATGCTTGTAATCACAGCACATGGGATGGTAAAGGCAGGAAGATCAAGGGTTCAAAATCATTACCTATAACACAGAGTTCATGGAGACACTGTAGTGGAAGAAAGATCAGAAAGAAAGAAGGAGAGACAGGAAGAAAATAAAGATTAAAAAACAGCAAGATAGCTCAGTGAGTGAAGGGGTCAACCAACAAACCTCACTGCCTTTCGATCCCAGGGACTTAAATGGTGAAAAGGAGAACCAACTCTGAAAGACTATTTGCCTCTGACCTCAGCACACCTACCCTGGCACCTGCCCACCCCAGTCCCAGCCCAGAAAAAAAAAGTTATCTGATATGGTGGTACCTACCTTAATCCCAGCACTCTGGAAATAGGGACAGAAAGATCTCTGACTTTGAAGCCATCTGGTCTACACAGTAGTAATATGGTACCTTTAAAAAGGGGAGGGGGGAGAGAGGGAGGGAGGAAAAAGGATGGCTCCAGTTGCTAGGTGGCATGTGGACAGGAGAGTTGGGTCAGGTAGAGTGGTGGACCTTGAGGAGGGTGTAGGCCAGGTTACTCCCAGAGCAGTTCTCCAGCAGGAGGTGGGGTGCCAGCTACCTTTCACCTTCTCCCTGCCTGTTCCCTCACAGTACTCATGGCTGCTCCACTCCCTAGGCCAGCTTGGCTGATAAAGTCCTGGGAGAGGCCATTTCACTTCCTGGCTGAATGAAAAAAATAAGGAAGAAAGAAAAGAAATAAAAAAGGAAAGGCCTGCTCTTAGAGATGGTGGAGGAGAAAGTTTATTATAGATAAAAGAGAGAGCATAGTTAGAGACAGAGACATCCCAGAAAGTCCAGAGTGGACATAACCCTGAACAGGCCCACATAAGGAGAAGGAGGAAGGAGGGGAGAAGGGAGAGCCAGACCAAGAGACTGGTCAAGAGAGTAAAGGGTAGATTAAAAAAAAAAAAGGGCCAGGTAACCACAATGGCTGGACTATATAGGGAAGGACAGCTGGGGGAAGGGCCGCCCAGCCCTTGGACTGGAGTTTAGGGCAGGGGGTGGGGTAATGCCAGCCACACCCTGAAACGGGTAGGGACTGAGGGATCCAGAGAGAAACTGGAGGTCAGAGTCAGTTAACCATTTGTCCCTAACTCTGGCCTGGGCAACTCCCAAGGAGTTTGAACTGATTTCTTCATTAGGTGGCGCTGAAGGACTAAGTGGTGAGAATCAGGCCGCTTGACTCCGGGATAGCTGCGGAAGGGTAGAGTCTGGGCCCCAGCCTGTTCGCAGGGGAGAATCCATAAGCAGCTACTCCCGGCTGACTCAGACCCTAACCACTCTTCTTATCAGGCCTGGGCAGCGAGGGAGAGCCGGTTCTGATCTGGAGATTCTAAGCCTTTCCTTGGAGATGCCAGGAAGTGAACTGCGGGCTTTGTTTTACTTGACTTTAAAGAATAGGGCTGACTCACAGGAATGAGGGGCTGGGGCGCCACCGCGTGCTTGTGGGGGGCTGGGGGGTTGATCGTCCAGAACCAACAGGTCATTGGAGGAAGGCCCCTGGGACTGTGTCCGACCTCCACACCCACGGCCTAACTGTGGGTCATAGAATGCTACCTCCTAGTTTAAATGCAAGCAAAGGAAGGCCTGAAGAGTTCTTTACATTTCAAAAAAATGTTTTCAGGGGTTATAAAATGGCTCAGTGAGTATAAGCACTTGCTGCCAAGCCTGATGAGTTAGACCCCAGGGACCCATGTGAGGGAAAATTCTCTCTCTTTCTCTCTCTCTCTCTCTCTCTCTCTCTCTCTCTCACTATAATTTTAAAAATTAAAACGGAAATATTTTTAGTATAGTGCTATTTCCTAAATGTATTGGCTGTTTGCCAAATTCTTCATCCTTGCTATTTCCTTTAATGACCTCAGTGACAACCTCCCTTGGGGGGTCTGGTGTCACTATTGTCTAGAGATAACTCACGAGGAACCTGAGGCTTAGAAGAAGGAAATGGCTCAGATTCAGGACCTCAAGCACAATTGAAAATGCATAGGCAGCTCCCTGGAGTACCCAAACTAGACTAGGACCAGGGCAGGGTGAGCTGGGCTTCTGGAATTCTGTAAACTGCTCTGGGGCCTTCAAGAGAAAAACTACTGTCCAGTCCCAAGCCTTCCTCCAAGCTTCAGGTTTTCATTTGAGTGATGACTGAGGAGACTAGACAAGGTGTTCTCTGCCAGCCAGGTACCCATTAGTAACAGGAGTCCGTAACTGGGCAGTTCCATCTGCCTGTCAGCTCCCACCCAGGATCTGGAAGGGCAAGAGGGTGTGGTGCTTAAAGATGAGATAAAAGACCAGGAAATTCCCAGTCCTGTGGGAGAGACCAGGCCCTATTAGTCAAGACTGAGAAAGAATTCCAAAAAAGGGAAGGTTCTGACTCATCCCACTGAGTACTGTCACCAGGACTCTGCCCTGTTCCCTATATGGCAGCCAAACTGTCCATTTGGATGCCCCAGGCCCTAGAATAAAGGGAGTCTGGCTGAGAATTTCATATATGTGTAACTGTATTACATCATCCCCTACGTCTCTTCCCTCCATGTTGTCCTCCCTCAAATTCTTAGTCTCTTTTTAATCATGTGTGTGTGTGTGCAAGTGCCACATTGGGCGTGTAAACGTTAGAGTACATGTTGTAGGAGTCAGTTTTCTTCCGTCATCTGAGTTCTGGCCATCAAACTCAGATTGTCAAGCTTTGTGGCAAGTGCCTTAGACTGCCGAGCTACTTATAGAACCTTTTTTTATTTTCATTTTGAGAGAAGGGCCTATGTATTCCAAGCTGAACTATCCATATAGCTAAAGCTGAACTTCTGATCTTCCTGCCCCTACCTCCCGAGTACTAGGA
This sequence comes from Ondatra zibethicus, assembly GCA_004026605.1. NCBI lineage: Eukaryota > Metazoa > Chordata > Mammalia > Rodentia > Cricetidae > Ondatra > Ondatra zibethicus. The sequence continues at coordinate 55,689 of PVIU01009292.1, forward strand.
TTATAGTCATATACCATCATGTACCATGCAGTGCTGGGATTTGAACCCAGGGCTTCATGTAAACTACATCCTCCAGCTCTCTTTCCGTTTTTTTGAAGCAGGGTCTTATGTAGACCTTGCTGGTATTATCGTGACTTCCTGGTTCTCCTACCTCTGCCTCTCAAGTCTTGAGATTATATGCATGTGTGACCATGCCACCCAGCTGGAACCTTCTTGAACAGAAACTTTGGCTCCCTTTCTCTCCACTGGCCCATGGTTGTAGTGGCAGTGGGTGTCACTTGCAAGGGACCTCTCTTAGCCTCTGTATCCGTCTTTGTGCTGGTACAGAGGGATTGATCTACTACTATCAACAAGATTACTTACATCCCAGTTACTAAGGCATGTGCTTGATTTGTGGGTGAATATTATATTTCATAACAATGTGACCTCATTCAAGAAAACCAAGAAATTTAACAGACTCCTTTTTATAGGCCCTTGATAAGCTTGTAATCTGCCCACATGTCCCACCAATATGTGTGGTTACCGGCAAAATTCTGTCCTCCTTGATTTCTTCTGGTCTTCTACTAAATCCTTCCAGACTGAGATGTGTTTTGGTTCACCACAGAGCCCATTCTTCTTTCTAACCCTCCCCCAATATTGTTTTCTTTCTCTATTTGCCTCCTGCTAAACTGACAGGGCCAACTCATATTTTATTTCTCATGTTGAAACAGCTCCACCCAAACCCAAATGAAGGCCAGGCTAACATCAGACCTGTGTCAGCAGAATTGCTGTGGAACTATCCCTATCTGATGAGTCCTTCTCTGACTCATCAGAACCCAGGATAACCTTCCTGACGCTCAGAGTCCCATCACTAGAGATGTCTGCAGGATTCTTTCTTTAGGCGGAAGGAAAGACTGCAGGGTCAGTAGGTCTGGAGACCAGAGTTTGGGTGCTGCATCTCCTACTGGCCAGCCAGTTCAGGAGCAGAGTTTCTAAATCTCAATTTTTCCACCTGTAAAATAGGATAAAGTCTCCTTCATAAAGAATATTCAAAAGCAAAGGCTGGGGATGTAGACCGGTTGGTGGAGTTCTTGCTTAGTATATATGAAGCCTGAGTTCAATCCCCTGAAGACCTTGAGCCTCTTTGTCACACTATCCTGATTTAGGAGGTGCTGGGGAGGCCAGTCCAGGTCTTTTGATATGCTAGGCTGGTACTTTTGACAACTGAGCTACACCCCCCCAACATGACTTCAAACTTCTGATCTCCCAGCCTCTATCCCCAGAGGGCAGAGATTGCAGGCATATTCAGTTTGTGTAGTGCTGGATATCAAACCTGTGGCTCATGCATGACAGACAAGCACTCTACAAACCAAGCTGCAGCTCCTCATATATTCTTTTAAATTTTGTTGTTGTTGTTTTGGACAGGGTTTCCCTGTGTAGCCCTAGCTGTTCTGGAACTCACTATGAAGACTAGGCTGACCTTAAATTTGGAGATCTGCCTGCCTCTGTCTCCCGAGTGATGGGGTTAAAGGTATGCATCACCACCACCAAGCTTTGTTTATTTAAATCTTATACAAAGTCCAAAGCTGATTATGAAGGAGGGGAGTGTAGCCTAAGTAACCACACCCCCAGCCTGCTAATGTCTGAGGAGCCACCTAACAACACTGGCTACCTTACCTCTTCCATTACTCATGACTTCTGCAATCTTCACCTCAAAATCTGTTTCTGGGACAACCTAAACCACATCAAATAGGGGTAGTTTGTCTCCAGAGACATTGTCACCATGAAAGAGATAAGATGTTTCTCCCTATTACTGGTCAAAGATGTTGCCAAACATACAATGAATGAAACAGTTCCCTCAGGACAAGAACTATCTAGCTCCTGGTGCCAATAATGCCTCAGCACTATTAAAATTCAGGCCCTAAGTTAGGACACAAAGTGAGTCCCCGCTGGTTGTAAATGTCTTTCAATAGAATGCCTCAGCAAAGCCTGTCTGTGAAAAAGCAGAATGGACATGGGGCAGGTCCCAAGAGAGCATGTTTCTTCTTGCTTTTCCTCTTACACCTTCCGCTTAGTATAAGTATTTTCACAGCTCTCTTTACCTCACAATAGATCCAGTACAAGGATTGGTACGAAGACTGGCTTGGCCAATTAGAAAACATGAATTTGAGGAGTGGGGGAAACACTGGAGGAGCTGGAGGGAGGAGAGTAGCAAAGCAGTGAAAACCAAAAACCAAAACCAAAGACTGGGCAGTAGTGGTACCCACCTTTAATTCCAGCACTTGGGAGGCAGAGGCAGACAGATGTTTGAGTTAGAGGCCAGCCTAGTCTACAGAGTTCCAGACAACCAGAGATGTTACACAGAGAAACCTGTCTTGAAAAACATACAGGAAGGAAGGAAGGAAGGAAGGAAGGAAGGAAGGAAGGAAGGAAGGAAGGAAGGAAGGAAGGAAACCCTCCACATGCCCCACCATGAGATCTGGCTATAGGGCATCTTCTTAATTAGTGATTGATGGGGGAGGGTCCAGCCCATTGTGGGTGGAGCCATGCTTGGGCTGGAGGGCCTGTTTCTTTTGTTTTTGTTTTGTTTTGATTTTTTGTTTGCTTGTTTGTTTTTTTGAGACAGGGTCTTTCTACACGGCTCTATCTGTCCTGGAACTCACTATGTAGACCAGACTGGCCTCAAACTCACAGAGATCTGCCTGCCTCTGCCTCCTGAGGGCTGATATTAAAGTTATTTTTCATGATGTCCTGCTAAGTCCTGGGTTCTATAAGAAAGCGAGTTGAGCGAGCCATGAAGATTAAGCCGGTAAGCAGCCTCTCTATCGTCCTGCCTTCAGGTTCCTTCCCTGTTCTGAAGTGCTATGGGCAATTAATGACTGTTGAGAGAGGGAGAATTCGTCTTCTAGAGGAATGAGGCTCCTAATTAGCTATGCAATACTAAATGGTCAACTCTAAAATCATATACATATAATCAATCAACACTAAACAGACTCAACAAGTTGTATTCATATATTTGATCATATGTATATATATATATGTTTATTTACACACACATAAACATTATTCATATATAGACACACACAAAAACTTAAAACATACACTTCTCCCAAATCATAGCAAGCTATTTCTTTGAATTACTTCTCACTCAACCTTGTGTGTGTGTGTGATGTGTTTTGGTTGTTACTGTTTTTGAGACACAGTCTTCCTATGTAGCTAAGGCTAGCCTGGAGTTCACTATGTGGCCAAGGGAGGATCTCAAACTCTCAATCCCTTGCCTCTGCCTCCTCTGAAATTATAGGCAAACAGAGGCCTACAGTAAGAGCTATGTGTTTTTAAAAAACAACCCAGAGATGAAGTGCCCCTCGCATCATGTCCTGTGGAGAGGGAGGTCTATAGCACAGTCTCTCCATCACAGCTGAGGCTTACTTTGACCACAAAGTCAGGGGGATGCTTGTCAGCTTTTTCCACTGACAAGTAACACTGTGCTTGCTACTGAGTTCAACCTCCAACCTGAAATCTGAATTTTACAAATATTAATTTAATTGCCCTTTAAAAATCCTAAGGCCAGTGTGGTGGTGCATGTCTGTAATCTCAGCACTTAGGAGGTGAAGGCAGGAGGATCAAGTGTTCAAGGCCATCTTTGCTTACATGAAGAGTTTTAGGCTAACTTGAACTACATGAGACCCTGTTGGAGACAAAAGAGGAACACACACGAGTGAGTTCGCTATGGCTTAAAACACAGAAAGGAAATGCCTCTCTACTCAGTCTCCAACATTTCTATTTGCTTATGAATCATCCAAGAGGTATTTCACACACTGAAAGGTAAGATATACACATATATAGTCTTTCTTTATATAGGACCAGCAGCCTTGCCATATTGTTCTGCACCCAACTGTATGATTGCTTGGTCTGGTGACTCCCTGTAGACAGTCAAATTTTCCCACAAGGAGGAATGGGTTAAGTGAGTTAAGTTTTGTATAGCAATGGCCTAGCCATACCCACTATCAGGAATTCAATATTGAGAAATAATTAGATCTGGTGTTATGGAAAAGTAGGATGAGAAGTGAAAGTGAAATTAAGGGTACAGGTTGACTTCCAGGGTGTTGAAGAGCTTACAGGAAACAAAGTCAGTAAGATAAAGTGGAAGGTTTTCTCCTGATAGTATCATTATTTCTTCCATACAACGGAAAATAAGAGCTGGAACTGTGAGCATACCCTAGGAGCCTGAAGCCAGCACATATGAATGGCAAGAGCTTGTTACTCTTTTCCGTGTAAGGCGGGGAAGGGCTGTTTAGCCTTCTGGTATCAGTCTCCTTGGATTGACATGTTTGCAGTTAATTGCTTTGTTGAAATGAGTAGAGTAAATACCCCACCCAGGGTAGGGACCGGATGTAGATTCTTCAAGGCTGAAATGTCAGGCTTTAGGTCATACAGAGAGGGTGCCCCATGCCCCAGTGATAAAGCCTACAGGATGAAAGCTGCCCACCTCAGCCTGCAACTGCTCATCCGTTCATCCTTCCATCCACTCAACCAATCATCTACCCACCTGCTCATTAGTTCCCTGAAGTTTTCATATGGTGACCCTACAGCAGGTACACAGATACAACAGTGACTGAGATGGACCCGGTGCTGTTTGTGGGGTGTGGAGGGAAAGGAACTCTTGGGCGAAGGGAAAAGAAAAGGGACACAGGTCAGTAGGCACCTGCACCCATTTATCTGTGCCTTCCTGGAGCCTCTTGGTCATCACAGGTATAAAATGAAACATAACAAGATCATTCTGGACTAATCAGCTCACCCAATACAATCAAAGTGGTCTTAAGAGAGTTCTAGGAAGATGTGACTATGAAGAACTAAGGAGATGAGAGGATGAGAAAGATTTTGTGCCTCAGTTTACAGGTTTTGAGAAGCCGATGTGTGCACACAGCTTCTATAACCCGGAAAGGCAAAAGAACATTTTTTTTCCCAGAAATTTCAACAAGAAATACATTGATTGGGCTAGTGACCTCAGTTTTGGCCCACTAAAATTCAGACAGGACATCTAACTTACAGAGAGGCAAAATAAGAAATTGTGGAATTCTTGACGTCAGGTTTTGGTAATTTGTTACACCAGTAAAAGACAACTAATATCCATAGAAAACAGTGTTCATTTTCACCACTGCTACTATGGTGTGTGTGTGTGGCATTAGTCTTAAAGTTCTTTGACATAAGGAAACCAATGTGTCTAATTTATCTTTGCCTTGCAGATTCGGAGAAAAGCACCTGCCTCTCACTAAACCTACAAATGGGAGGCGCAGTCCCTTTCCACGTGACCATTCCATCTAGTCCCCTGATTCTGCAAGTGCCCTTATTCTGGTGTTTCTCAAGTTTCTCTCTTCTAGCTGGCCAACACATCAGGTTCGTGAAACTGAGCCGGCAACCCGGTGTAGTGCAGGCTTTGGGCAGTAGAGAGCGAGCTCAGCTAAGGAGTTCTCTTCTTTAGGGTCTGAACGGGGCGGAGCCTCGGGGGCTGGGCTGCCTAGCGCGCAGGCGCCAGGCCAGGCTACTTGGGCTCTCGGGGGCGGACGAGGGCAGAGCAGCTCTTGTTGCGGCTTGGGTAGCAGCGAGTTCGAGCCGCCTTCCCACTTGCTTCGGTTCCCCCTCCCGGTCCTTGGGGATTTTTAGATCAGCCCCTGCAGCTCGTTGCCTCCGTGCACTCTCTCCGCTTCCAGGATGCCGGTGACCGAGAAGGACCTGGCAGAGGACGCGCCATGGAAGAAGATTCAGCAGAACACGTTCACGCGCTGGTGCAACGAGCACCTCAAGTGCGTGAATAAACGCATCGGGAACCTGCAGACCGACCTTAGCGACGGGTTACGGCTTATCGCGCTGCTGGAGGTGCTCAGCCAGAAGCGCATGCACCACAAGTACCACCAGCGGCCCACCTTCCGACAGATGAAGCTGGAGAACGTGTCGGTGGCGCTGGAGTTCCTGGACCACGAAAGCATCAAACTCGTGTCCATCGGTGAGTGTTGTGGCCCGGCCCTGCGTTTGCAGAAATCCGGGTTTCGGCAGAGCGCTCCGCCGCGCATCGCTTCCCCGGGCCAGGTGTGGGCGCTGAGACGAGGGGGAGGTGGCCCTGGGATGAGAATCTAGGAACCTAGGCCTTTTCCGCAGTGCCATCTGTGGGCTGGGACCTGGCGTGTTGCTAAGAACTTCCAGTCACAGCTGCAGATTTGACTGTGGGACACCTTGGGATTGCTGGGGAAATCACCCTGATGTCTGAGCCCTAGAGTCAAATACCAAACTCCAACTTCACGCTAGCCAGGTGCGCCCAGTGTGATCCGCCGCGGTGGAAAGGGCGTTGGCTTGGAGTCTGGGAGACCTAGGACGCGACAGTTTTCTGGCTTGGGATCTCTTCGCCTAGGTGGAGACCGGACCTGGGACCCTCCCCTCCCCTTCCAACGCCGGAATGGGTGTGGGCTCCGAGGGTGGAAGGGGAATCATGAGGGAATGTCCTCACTTCTCAGCTCTGTGTCAGCGTGGTGGGTCGCCTCAGGTTGAGATAATTTAGTGGTGATAGTAATTAGTGTCTGTAGAAGTTTAACTAAGGCTGACTGTGTGGCCACATCCTTCTAAGTTATCTCAGTACTTAATTCCTGTGGACTGAGGTGTCATTAGGCCCATTTTACAGAAGAGAAGTTTAGAAGGCTAGTTGGGTTCCCCAAGGTCCCTGCAAGTATGATCTAACTAAAATGTAAAGCAGGTGACAGCTAAGGTTTTTCTCTCCCCTGTCCCACCCCGTTCCCTGGGTCCTCCTGAGGAGGCATTTGAGTCTGGCTTCTTTCCTACTGTCTCAGGGGGAGAATTAAGGTCTGTACTAGTTGGAGGTTTCTAAAGAGGTTTGTGACTGTGGGAACAAAGGGGTTGTGTATGTGAGGACTCATTCCTTGCCAGCTAGAGCATTCGTGTGGGTGTGTGTGTGTGTGCGCGCACACACACACACACACACATATAGCATGCATGTATGCAAAGATTTTTGTGTACACAGTGGGTGTGAAGAGCATTATGTGTGCAGAGGATGTGTGCACTTCACACTGTGTGTACATGGAGGGGATTACTTAGGCTGGGCTTGTTTCCTCAGGAAACAAGGCCATTATAGTGACTCCGGTGACAGAAAGGAAGGTGGGTGTGGCATGTGGGACTTTCTCCAGGGGAAAGGGGTTCCCTCTAGACTGAACCTCCTCCCAGCCTCATGCTCGACTTTCCCCACACCTGTGCTGGCAGGTAGATCAGCTTCCTACTTCCTGGGTCCAAGAAGCTACAACACCTAGCAGGATCTCCCTCCCAGGCAGGGCTGCTCAGTGGAGGAAGCTGCCTGGGGTACTTGTCTTCTGGGGGCCCACCTCCCATATTGAGGAGGGAGGACCTCAGAATTGCACAGGAAGTTTTCTTTCCTATAAGGAATAACTCTCAAGGCCTGCCTGCCCGAGCTCGACTTGCAACCATTCTGTTTTAAAATTCGTGCTTATTTAATTAACTCAACAAAGAAACTTAAATTAAACCAGGAGTTAAACATGGCATAGAATCTCTTACAAAGAAACCATAGCACCAGAAAAATCAAGGACTGCCTAATTCACCAGCTGTTTGCCCTTGGGCAGCTGCTTCCAGCATGGCTTCACAGCAGTGCTCCAAGATTGTGGGTCTCATTCTGGGCTTGTTTGGTGGTCCCTTACAGTTTTCTAGTTGGTCCTTATGATTTCCAGTCATGAGCCTGTTGAGGCTTGAGCCGCGCCCCCCCCCCCCCATTCATCTGATATAGGTCTGTTACCCATGGCCAGCTTGTTTCGGTAGACCATCAAAAGTTGTACTGTTTTTTGGTTTTTGGGTTTTTTTTTTTTGTCCTGCTAAAATATTTCTTGGATCATATTCCCTAAAGTGGTATTCCTCGGTTAGAGGGCGTGACCACATACACTCCTCTCTAGTTGCTTTCCAGAAAGATCTCTTAGCAAACAGGTTTTCTCTGAAGGCCTTCCCACCTTGCTAGAGGCCTAAACTGCTGAGGGATGAGAGACGGAGCTAAAGGCATCTTTTTGCTGCCCCTAGGGATGTTGTAGGTAATGACTCGACCATAATAAATCATCTAGCTTGGACTTCAGTTTTCTTATTCACTGTTCACTTTATGTAGTCTTATGCTCACCATAGCGCTTTTTATTAGGGCCACCCACTAGGTGTTATATTCTGATGACTACTGCCATTGAATGTCCAGGGTAACGGATTGATGGTATTTAACTCCTTCTGATAGTGATCTTCCCAAGGAGTCCCAGGAGGGTCTGTACTGGGATGCCACATGGTTGCTGTTGTTATTTTCATTGTTGTTAGTGTCCCTACTTAAAGATTGGAAACAGTGCACTGGGCCCAGAATGCAGCTTTGCCAAGCTGTTGAATTTGAACTTTGAGTGAATTTCTTTCTAGTGTCAGAGATGAAAACAATACAGCTTGGGGCTAGAGAGATAGCTCAGCAATTAAGAGTAACTGGCTGCTCTTCCAGAGGTCCTGAGTTCAATTCCCAGCAACCACATGGTGGCTCACAACCATCTGTAATGGTATCTGATGCCCTCTTCTGTCATGCAGGCGTACTTGCAAGTAGATACTCATATACATACATACATACATATTTTTTAAACAAAACAAAAAGACAACACAGCCTCCCCTGCCTGGAGTAAGGGCTGTTGTAGCCTACACTTTTCAGGTTCAGAGTGTTGTAGCAACAGCTGAATACCCAAAGTTTGAACCTTAGCCTCAGAAGGGTCCTTTATAAGTGACAGGATTAATCCTCTGGGCTATGATGAGGGCTCAGGAGTTAAATGTTGTGACTGTCAGGAGGTGAGTGGATTCACTTTGTGTTTTGTTTTAACGGTTGAATCTGGTGAGGAATATCTGCTTTCTCCATTGGTGGCTTTTATTGTGTTTTCCTGTGCTCCAGGGGCTCATGTTTTACTCCACAACCAGGGAAGATTATTAGATGAATTCAGGGCATCATTGTATGCCTTGGCTAATTCCCAACAGTTTATTTACATTGTGGGAACCTTCAGAATCATGCCTGTAAGCCCAGCTGGAGACATAAGATGCTCGGAAACTGCCAGAGGACAGTGGCATACCTGCCAACAACTTCTGAAAGACAACCCCGGCTATTTATTTACTCACATTTGTGGTTCATCAGAAGTTGGTCCCACCCTAGGCTCTATCCCAAAATTGAAAGTTTTGTTTAGCTTCTAAGTATGTCTGAGCAGTTCACAGCAAAGCACAGCATGCTTAGTTATAGTTTTTGTATTTCTGTGTTTTCTCCATAAATCTTTCGGACTTTTGGACAGCCCAGCTAACTTTGGAAAGAAAAGAAGTCTCAAAGCCCAAGAATGACAATTGAGGCTGCTAGAAATTTGGGTAACATATTGTGGCTTGATCCTTTAGAAAAGGAATTCCTCCCCGCCTTTTTATAAGATGCAGCTGACCCTGATGATTATTTAACTTACCTGCACAGGATCAGCCTAAGTATTATTAGTGAGTTCCCAAGACTTTGAGTCCTGGATGGTGGATCACCTTGCCACCCAGCATCTTTTTCTTCTTCCCCTTTGTTCTACCATCATTAATCTGATGTTCTACAGATAGTTCCCATTTTGTAGTTCTTCCTGAACTAGCTAGCAAAAGCCAGTGTGTTCTTTTGGACCATACAGTGTAAGAACCCAGAGAATACATATGTATTAAAATTTAATGTTTTGTTAGAATTGACATTCAGGGCAATTTGTAACAAGACAGCCACACATTACTGTGAGACAGAGAGTTAAGCACAAGAAGTCTTGGTTTAATTCTTACTTGCCACAAAGTAGCTATTAAGAATTTCTATGCCTCTGTTGTCTAATTGCTGAAATAGAAATAATAAATACCACCTTAAATGTTGTTACAAAGATTAAACAAGTTAATATTTTTAAAAGTACCTGGAACAGGGGCTGCAGAGTTGGCTCAGTAATCAGAGCACTTAATGCTTTTGCAAAAGACCTGAGTTCAACTCCCAGCACCCACATGGTGGTGCATAACCTTCTGTAAATCCAGTTCCAGGGAATATTGTGCCCTCTCCTGAACGCTATAGGCACCAGGCGTACACATTCATGCAGGCAAAACACTCATACACATAAAATAATTAGATAAAACATTTTAAGTGGCTGGAGCAGTTCAGGGTGCATAGTAAGTGCTGTTAGTGCCTGTTAACCAAACAAGGTACTGTTGTATGATCTCAAGTCAGGCTGGAAGGTTTTGCACACTGAAAAGAAAGCTCAAAGTCAGCACCACTCCGGGAGGCCAGCTCGATTGGCCAGAGCTGATCCTACTTGCTAAAATAGTGAGTAGCTGCCTAGAGGGTTTCTACTCCTTGGAAGGGGATGACCCTGGTGTGTTCTGGCTGCCCCCAGAGTCCATTCACACTTGCTTTGTTTCTGAGCTGGACAGGAGCTCCAGGCGCCTGTCATTCCAACCTCCCACCCAGTTCAGGAATCTCTGGGCCAAATCACTTCCAGATGGTGGCTGGGTCTCTGCTGAGCTCTAGCAATAGTGGGGCCAGCATGCCAGCCAGCCTTCATTCTTGGTTCTTGGAGAGTCTGTGGAACGGAGGGCTTTTATTTGGAGCCAACTATGTCTTTAGGCATTCCCACCCACAAGTCCAGGTTCTGCCCTGTAAGTAGGCATCACCAAGTAGGCTGCTCTTTGATTGAGGGTGACTACCTTGCATTTTGGGACAGTAGATGTTCAGAACCCAAGCTTTTAGGCAATGGTCAGGGATTTTAGACATCCTGTTTGTTTGTTTGAGATAGGGTTGCTTTCTCTGTGTAGCCTCATCTCTCCTGGAACTCTCTCTTCTAGACCAGGGCAGCTTTAAACTCAGAGATACACCTACTCCTGCTTCCTGAGTGCTGGAATTATAGCATGCACCACCATGCCTGACTTTTCATCTTGCTTTCTGGCTACATAGGACCAGCGTGCCCTAGGCCTGCTAATTCAGGCATGAACCTAAAACTTGGATTATGATGCTCACACTGCCCCACAATACCCTGATGTGTGTTGCTTTAATTTTTCTAAGCCTTGGCTTCTCCATCTGCAAAATGAAGGTAGGGTGGCAGAGAACAATATTTTTGATTAGGCTGGGACTGTAACTCAATTGGTAGAATTCTTGCCTAGGATGTGCAAAGCCCGGAGTTTGGACCCTAGAACTGAATGAACCTGTAATGGTGGCACACATCTGTGGGAAGTAGAGGCAAGAAGATCAGAAATTTGAGGTCATCTTCAGCTATGTAGCAAATTTGAGCACTCTGGGCTACATAAGACCCTGCCATACACACACCTAAGTTGTAGCACAATGATGTTGACATGTTCATTATTAATTTATTGTTCTTTTTTATTTGTTTAAAGCAGAGTCTTGATGTGGTCTTAGAATTCCAAATATTCTTGCTTCTTCTTTCCAATATTGGAATCTGTACAGGGCCTTATGCATGCTATAGACAAGTGCTCTACCACCAAGCTATAGCCTTAGCTGTTTTTTTTTTTCATCTACCCAAGTCCCTGTTTTATTATTCTATGTTTAACTTTACTTTTAATTCTAAGGAATTGGGTCTGTGTTAAACCCAACCTACCATAAATTTAACCGATTAAGCCAGATAGAATGAGCCATTTCAACCTAAATGGGTACAGTTCCTACATTAATGATAATTTCAGTTGTCATTTATGCCATGCTACTAGATGTCATCCTTTAAATTATTGCTGTGGCTAGTTACTTATTGAATGTGGCAATGAGCCCTGAGTACACTCAGGTTTATCATGTAATGAACAATAACATTTCTTCAGAGGCTTTGAGGTGGCTGCCTTACTTTTCATGGGAAACTCAGCCCACATCCTATGGAGAGCTTCTCCTGGGAAAGATGATTAGAAAACCAGGTTGTTCTCCATAGGCTATAATGCCAAAATGGTGAGGATTGCTATACTAGAGATGATAAAGAAGGGACCTGCTGACTGTTTTAATTATATTCCTTGGTGTAACAATTGGAGCTGGGGGGATTAAAAGAAAAAAACCCTCCTACCTATTCATTATGTTTTGTTTGATTGTTTTTGTTTGAGATAGATGGCCTAGGATGGCCTCAGCCTTCCAACGTGCTAGAATTACAGATGCACAGCCATCAGAAGCCTTGTTCTAGGAGCCTTCTTTCATTTGCCTTCAGTGCATTTCTTTGATCAATGAGTTACTATATCTCTTCTACAAACTTGTCATGAAGTAATTGGATGGGATTTTTACTTCACCTGTTGTCTTGTGGCAAAATTTACCACAGAACAGTTGCCACCATTCCTCCTCTTTCAGCCAGTCCCCATACTGCAGAATTTCCATGGCTGAATTCTTCTGTACTGTAAGCAAAAACATAGATCGGCTCTTGACCTCGTCAGTATTGGTGATGACAGCTGTTGACTGCTGCTCCCCTACCATCACAACCTGGTTTTTCTGAGTAGTTCAGGTTGGCGGGACATCAATATCGTACTGTTTCCTTGTCTATTCTTGGTACCAGCTCTGCCTCCTGATGTTGCTGTCTGTGTGCCCAATGTTGAGGTGTGTTCCACTTAGCCTCTTCTATAACATCACGTGTTTTCATGCCTTCTGTCTGCTATGCATTGGTCTGTCCAGTTCTTATTCTAATCACCACTGCAAGCTCTGTATGCTTTATTTTATTTCGGAGATAGGGTCTCACTTTATAGTGCAGACCCTCCTCAAATCTGTGATCATCTTGCCTCCACCTTCTGAGTGTTTTATCTTTGCATTTTATAGGTGTGAAAACTAAGGCTGAGATCCACATCCCTCTATTAGTCAGGTATGATACAGGCTGTGCCTGTCTGTCATATATGTCTGACTGGAGGCCGGAGGGCCACTTGTTCCTCATAGCTATGAAGGTGGCCCAGTGCAAAACTTACTTAAAATATTAGGTGCAGATTTTCCTTTTCTTTTGTAACTCAATCCTATGGTTCTGGAGTATGTATGTAACTCAGTTCTATGGTTCTGGAGTATGTATGTAACTCAGTTCTATGGTTCTGGAGTATGTTCGTAACTCAGTTCTATGGTTCTGGAGCATGTATGTAACTCAGTTCTATGGTTCTGGAGTATGTATGTAACTCAGTTCTATGGTTCTGGAGTATGTATGTAACTCAGTTCTATGGTTCTGGAGTATGTAGATGACTGTGTCCTGTCATCTCAGAAGGTTGGCCTGAACTGTGAGAGTGAAGTATTCTCTTGTCAATCAAGGCTGTGCATTTTGTTAAGTAAAATAGGTCTATTGTAGAAAGTTGTGGGAGAGACTTTTCTTCTTGATTGGGTGGTGGTGGTGTTTGGTTTATTTCTTGTTTTGTTTTGCTTCAGATTTTACTCATTTGTAACATTAAAATTTCTTGCTACAAGCTGGGCCTGATGACACAACCCTCACCTGTTCGGGAGCTGACAAAAGAGGTTCACAAATTTAAGACCAGCTTTGGCAACTTAGTGGGATTCTGTCTCAAAGTGAAAGTGGTAAAAATCAAAGGAGGGGTGGTGTCCATGGGGGTATAGTTCAGTGATAGAATGTTTATCTAGAGTGTGTGAGGCCTGGGTTCAATCCTACTATTGGAAGGAGGGAGAGAGAGAAATAAATTTCCTAATGCGCTACAGAAGTTTTGGGCCCATTTACCTTACCTGTTTCAACACCAGGAGCATTGATTGTGTGTGGAGGGGGCTTTCTGCAGTATCTCTAAACTTTTTCGTGATTTCTTTGCCTTTGGTTTCCAGTGGGGAACAACAGAAGCTTATTTGCTTTGTGGGGTCTGCTTGGGGCCTTGTGCTGTGAGGCCTGGAAGCCGGAGGGGAAGGCAATATCCTAGGAATTCCTCGTGGCTTCCATCTACCATAAAGCAGGTGTGGACTGGGGTGTGTGTGGGGTGGGGTGGGGCGTGGGGTTGGGATGTGAGAGCTGGCCTATCATGAGAGCATTGGTGACAATGGACATTGGCCCAGCTGTGCTCTGTCAGGAATGACCTCTCCTACATCCCTTCTGCTACCTTTAAACATTAACCAGGCTGTTTTCTGAGGAGTGCAGGGTTCCTTTCTGCTCAGGTCTGGCAATGCTCCTTTGTTTGGCTCTGGCATATCTTGCCTGCAGTTCCACCAAGTGACTTTCTGTTCGTTTTTCAGCTGGCCTCAGGCTGGCCACCAGCAGGAAGGAAGCTGTATGCTTGAAGCTGAGCTTGTATTGCCCACGGCCTTCACTCCTCAGAGAGGCTGGTCTGAGGGCCCATTCAGGGCTCAGCCTCCTGAGCACTTCAGGCCTGGCTTGTTGAAAGGCCTGGGTGTTTAACACAGCACTCCTGTTCTCTGTATCTAAGGCCCTTTATGCTGGCATGAATTCCTTTCCTCATGGAGATTTGAAGCTCTTTTGACTAACTGGCTCGGTCACCTTACTGGGTATTTTCATAAGGATTTCGCCATGCCAGACAACTTTTCTGGAATTTCCTCTCCAATAGAAAGACAACCAATGAGGCTGCAATTATTTGGAACTTAGCTTGGAATGTTGGCAACCTCACAATATAGGGAAAACGGGAGGGGATTTGTGGCAGGGACAATGTAAATTTGCTGTGGCACATAAATTGAGATTTTTAAGATGGAAAAAAAAAAAAGCGGTTGGCTTTCCTTCCCCAAAGAAGAAACGGTACTTGTTTCCACCTTGTTCCGAATGCGACTGAAGGGCCGGCTGGCCTCCTTTGCAAGCAGGGGTAGGAAAGGCTTCTAGTGGCTAAAATCAGGTTCCTTTCTGCCCCCTAGAAGCCATCCCTCGAGGAAACAGTTTGTCTTTTATCATGTTGGTACCATAATTCTTATGTGACTCATTCTCACTTCCTTGCATGTTCCTGAAGGGACTTAACAGATTCAAAGAAAACAAGAATGATTCAGCATTCCACAGTCTGTCAAGCACTCTCCGGAGTCTAAGAATAAAGTGACAGACTCATTGGTTATAAGGTGGCTAGAAATGGGGACAGATGTTGTTCCTCTGGGTACCTTAGGGACCAAAACTCTAAAACCCTTATTTATTTATTTATTTATTTATTTATTTATTTATTTATTTATTTATTTATTTATTTATTTGAGACAGGGTTACATATATCCCAGTTTGGCCTTAAAGTTGGTATGTAACCAAGGATGAACTTGAACTTCTGAAGTGCCATCACACCTGTTTTATTCCACCTTAGGGATCAAACACAAGACTTCTTGCTTGCTGGGCAAGCACTCTACCAACTGAACTGAATTCCTAGACTTAGCAGGTCTTTGTGACTTGCTAGTTCCCTTAACTGAGCAGAGCTCTCTCTGGGTTCTGTTCACACCACTCCTTTAGAAGTGGAACATAGTGAAAGATCCAGGCTGTTCAGGTCATCTAGAGGCAGAACCCAGAAAGTGTCCTGAATAGAGGGGCTAGGTGGATCCTGGTTTAGAAGCAACTGCAGGTGGCTTGTCACGTTCCTCAGCAGCTGAAGATGGCTAGCTGACACCTGGGACAGGATGCTTCTGGGACAGAGGACTGTTCTGGAAGGATCTAGGTGTTAGCGTTCCATTTCCTCCAGTTGCCTCTCTCAACACAGCCCTTTCTCTGTCTCTTATGCGTTCTCTTTTATTGATGTCCAAGGGCAATCACTTAGCTGGAGGTCCTTGCCCTGGCCTTAGGACCCATATCCCACCCTCACATTTGACTTGGTCTCCTCTGCTGTGGATCATAATTGTTCTAAAAGCAGGGGCTGTGTCTTGTTTACCTCTGTGTCCCTGAGCTTGGCACTTAGTAGGGATTTAAGAAATATCTTACTGAATAAACAGTCTCTAGCACAGTGGGTTGAATAATAAGCCCAGTTCATTGACTTGTTTGCAATGTGCTTGTTTTGGGCAGATTCCAGGATATTTGTTTTTTGCATCTTGTTAAAGTGGGAATGATGGGTGTCCCCGCCAAAACAACTCATTTTTGAATCTGTGGTGCAGAACTCAATTCAGCCCTTCATACTCACCCTTTCAACACTGACAGTTGGTCATCACCTACTAGAAAGCAAGGTTTCCCAAGTTGCTATGTAAAGTTCAGACAATGAATTTAATAGTAAGCCACCAAGGATCAGATCCATGAGAGTAAAGAATGCATATTGAGTGTTAAGTACCAGAGCTTGTTATAAAGGCTTCTCAACCATAGCTAAAGAAACTAAATTGCAACTTTAAGAGGTAGTTATTGTTATAATGTCCTTTTACAGAAAAGGGATCTGAGGCAAACCCAGCTTGTCTAGCGAGGGTGTGGCTGTTTAAGTTTTTTAATCTTTTTTTTTTAATTATTTATTTTCTTTTTATGTGCATTGGTGTTTTGCCTGCATGTATGTCTGTGTGAGGGTGTTAGATCCCTTGTACAATTGCTAACTGCTATATGGATGCTGGGAATTGAACCCTGGTCCTCTGGAAGAGTAGCCAATGATGTTGACCACTGAGCCACAGATCCAACCTCAAGGTTTTAATCTTGTAAACTACGTTTTTGAAATCTACTTCTAATGCATTTTTCCCCGCTTATTAAAAAAGTCGTATTTGTAGGCTGGTGAGATGGCTTAGGTTAAAGTGTTTGCCACCGTGCATAAATACCTGAGTTCAGTTCCTGGGACCCACATGTTGGAAGGACAGGGAATACCTGAAAATTGCCCTCTAACTTCTTCCACATATATGGTGCATGTGCACACACACACACCAATAGATATATAAATAAATGTCATTTTTAAATTTACATTTGTAATTATTTACTTTGCCAAAAATAAAAAATAAAAAAAACCAAGAACATTGAAAAGCATGGATCTCATCTTTAAAGAAGAACTTAAGTGAATTTTTTTTATTTCCTTTCAGGGAATTTGGCTTACTGTTTCCTTTTGGTTGTAATGGGGAAGAGAGAGATGCATTTTTTCAGAAAAGAAAGACTGTAGACTGGAACTTCTCATGCGGTCATTTGGTCACACTGGTGTTTGTACCAAGATTCACCTTTGAGTTTTAACTGTGCTTGGAGCAGCGTTAAAATTGAAAGTCTTATTTGCCTCTTATTATGGTTTGGAAGTCTCCATTGGTTCAGAAATATGTTTTGGTCAGGGGTGTTCCAGCTACTTCCTGTGGCTTAAAAGCTTTAGGACCAACTTTTCTGGGGAGTGCCAGAAAATAACAGTTATTATGTTTTGGTAACTGTTGCGATTTTTGGCTCATGTTTGGCTGCCTAGTAGAGAAACTCAGTTTAGTTTTTAGTTGCTCAGCTACATTCACAGTTTAAAATGTGTTTCAGAAGTCCCCTGACAGGATGGAGCTGACAGCCTGGTTCCTACTTGCCTTTCTAGGGTCTTGAGAGGTTTGAAAAATCACTTTGTGCTCTTAGGGAGGAACTGTTTTCCTGGTACTTCACAAGGACACCAGACCAACAGAATATCCCGTTTCCATTTCCTGCGAGGCAAAGGAGATGGAATGAAAGCCACTTCTAATACAGACACTTTCCAAGTGCTTTAAAACTGTGGGTCAGAAAGACTGTGTTAATTCCCTGGGAGTCATTTCTGGAGTGTTCTGGTAGGAGGTACTTTGACCTGTCACAATACTCTGTCCTGGAGTCAAGGCTTCTTGTACTCCTCCCCCACTGGTGAGAGTCACTTCAGGCTAGAGGAAGAAGTGATCTCTTTATCAAGAACTGGTAGAGGTTGTTAGAACCTTGGCCAGGAATTGGTCAAATCTAAGACTGGGACTTCTTGCAAGAGAAGAGGTCACTAAGGTTTTGATCAGCCATTGGGTGGGTACCATTTAGGCTAATGGTATTTTCTGGCCTTCTAGACCACCTTGTTAAAAAGATAGCAAGCATGATGATGCTTTTTTTTTTTTTCTAGACAGGGTTTCTTTGTGTAGCGTTGGCTGTCCTGGAACTTGCTCTGTGGACCAGCCTGGCCTCAAACTCAAGAGATCCGCCTGCCTCTGCCTCAGGAATGCTGGGATTAAAGGTGTGCCACCGCCACCCAGCTATGATAATGCTTTTTTATTTTTAAAGACTGAATCTCACACTGTAGCCTAGGCAGGCCTAGCTATTGGGGAATTCTGCCTTAGCCTCCTAAAGGATGGGATGATTAGAGTCTGTGACCATCATGGTGGGGAGCATGGCAGCAGGCACCAGACAGGTACTGGAGCAGTAGATGGGAGCTTACATTTTTTTCTGTAAGTAGGAGGTAGAGAGAGGTAACTGAGAATAGTTTAGCTTTTAAAAGCTCAAAGTTCAAAAGAAAAAGAAAAGAAAAAGAAAAAACAAAGCGCACCCCCTAGGCCACATCGCCTAACCCTTCCCAAACAATCCCACCAACTGGGAACTAAATATTGAAATATATGGGCCTATGTGGGCCATTCTCATTCAAACCACCACAGTTTATCATTTTCTTTTCTAAATTTATTCTCCCTACTGACTTCTTTCTTCCATAAATCTATTCTTTTTGTCATTTACAACGTTTTTCCCTCCCATTTTTTTTTTTATTTAAAACATTTTATTGAGCCGGGCGGTGGTGTTGCACACCTTTAATCCCAGCACTCGAGAGGCAGAGGCGGTGGATCTCTGTGAGTTCGAGGCCAGCCTGGTCTACAAGAGCTAGTTCCAGGACAGGCCCCAAAGCTCCAGAGAAACCCTGTCTCAACCCCCCCCCAAAAAAAAACCAAAGCCAAAAACATCTGTGTGTGTGTGTGTGTGTGTGTGTGTGTGTGAGAGAGAGAGAGAGAGAGAGAGAGAGAGAGAGAGAGAGAGAGAGACCATGTGTACAGGTCTGAAAATTACTCTGGGGAGTGGTTTTCTTCTTTCCACCATGTGGGTTTCAGAGAAGAAACTTGGGTCAACAAGTAAACATCTTTGGTTGCTGAGGCATCTTGCCAGCCCTCTTTGTTTGTTTGTTTAAAAAAAAGGTGTATTTTTTTGTTGTGTGTATGAGTGCATGATGAGGGGATCAGGTGTACATTGCTACAGCCCATGTGTAGAAGTCAGAGGACAACTTATGGGTGTTGTTCTCTCTTTCTAAAATGTTGGTCCTAGGGAATGAATTCAGTTGCCAGGTTTGCACAGGCAAGTTTACCTGCTAAACAATCTCACACCTTTTTTGTTTTTGTTTTTCGAGACAGGGTTTCTCTATAGACCAGATTGGCCTCAAACTCACAGAGATCTGCCTGCCTCTTGTCTCACAAGTGCTGGGATTAAAGGCCTGAGCCACCACACCTGATGCGTGCTCTCTCTCTATCTCGCTTTATTTATTCACTTTTATTCTGTGTGTATGTGTTCATGTTCATGTGTGGGTATGCTTGCTTGTAATGTTGGGGTGGGTAGGGCAGTTTTTTTCATGGGTTTTGAGGATTGAACTCTGATCTTCATACCTGAGTGGCAAGCAGTTTACTGAGTCATTTCCCCAGCTCATTTCTTTCATGTTTGGTTTTGCCTTCTCTGTATAAGAGATGGCCTGCGAAAGAACTGTGACAGCCTGCCGTTTTTGTTTACTCTGGCCCCAGGAAGCTGTTTCTCTCTGCTCTCCAGACAGCATGGTGACTTGTAATCCCAGATGCTGCTGAGGCTCAGGGTTGTTTGAACACAGGAGTTTGAAACCAGCCTGGGCAAAATAGAGATAACTCTACCCAAAAAGGGGCGGGAGTTGCATTTGAGAGTCTGAAGTAGGTGAATTCACAGCCAGCCTGAGCCACAAAGGGAACAGCAAAACCTACTAATATTCTCCCTCACAGTCTTCTTGCTGTGTCTGGCTCCTAGCACGTGCTCAGGAAATGACAGCTGGCGCTGTTGAGTTCTTAGCACTGGCCCCACTCAACCCTGGAAAATAAATCTTTATGCTAATGCCACAGTCACAGCTCCTGCTTATCTTTTCAGTATTTGGTGGAAATGATGAAGCGTAGGAAACTGGGAAGACAAGGCCTTTTCAGGATTAGTCCTTGCTGACACTGACTACCCTGCATGCTTTCAGAAATCTGGAGCAAAATAGCAAAGCGTGCTGGCTGCTTCCACCCATCCCCTGAAGACTAGCTGTCCCTGCCTTGGCCCTGAGTATCTCTTTCTCTCCCCTCTAATCTAGGCCCTTGACATCTGGAACATTGTAGGGCTGCAATACCTGCAGCCCTTTCGCTGTCCTGGGTAGGGCCTTAATCCCAGCATGATCCAACCCTGTGTAATGAGGCTTGGGATGGGATTTTTACAGTAGTTCTTGGGAACCACACTGGACATCAAAGTTGCTGAGCCAGGATGGGTTTTAGGAAGCTGCCACTAGTGAATTCTGTGCTTTCTAATGCAAGAGTGGATCTGGGAAATGATAGCAGAGTTCTCAGTTCTCAGCAGCTGCACCAGCCTTCCCACTCCCAGGCTAAAGGGCTATGTGTGGATCCTACACAGCCTACCTGCTTCCTCCATTTGCTTGCTGATCTCATGATCAGGTTAGACTTCTGTCTGGTAGGACAGCATTAATAACTGTCATTTTCTTTCCCGTGGCCAGGGAACATCCAGCCCCTTTCCCAAAGGTAGAGGTGGTGAAGGCTCTTGAGTGATGAAGGCAGAACTCCAGTTTAACCACAGGAAGGCATGAGTCAACCCAGGTGCTTTTTCCATGGGATGGGGCAAAACTTCAAACGCTTGCACAATGACTCTTGTTTCTTTAGCTCCCGCAGTTCAGTGTTATCTGTGTGATCTGCAGGTGTCAAGCCCAGGCTTAGTGTAGCTCTTATTTCCCGGTCTGTGTCTCTGGTCATTAGGACCTCCTTCTCTAAACTCAACTTCTCCATCTGTAGAAATGAAAGAGCCAAATGAGGCCTGCATCTCCCGGTTTTACATCCTATGGCTGTCTCTATTTCATTTTTCACTCAATTTTATTCCCCCCCCCACCTCAGTTGACTCACTTTTACAACAGATGTAATTGAAAAGGAGACTCTGTGTCACTATCATAATGGAAAAGCAGCATCACTAAGTAAACGGAAGGTAACCATAAATAAATCGAAAACAGTGCTATAAAGTCCCTGCCACCAGGCAGCTCGCCTGTGCTCAGCATGAGGGGAAATGAGCAGGATGAGCAGCGTGGAAAGTAACCAGCGCTGCGCTAATGCTAAGCCTTTCTCCTGACCAGCGGATGGAGGGCAAAAACCGGGGAGAGAACCACATCTCTGTGATGCATAGTGACTGGTAGTCACCGGCTCTGACTAGTAATGTACAGTGGGTCCCTCCTTATCTGTGGTTTGCCTTTCTGTGATTTGTGACCCACAGAAGTAAACAATGAGTAAGTTTTAAATTATACCTTGTTCTAAGTATAGTGGTAGATTCTCACACCACCCCACTCTTTCTTCCCTCAACAGACCTCCTTCAGCTGTCCGGAGAGTCTACATCCCATGTGTTTACCCTAAGTCAGTTTTACAAATATGATGTGGACCCAAGAAAGCAAATTGAGGGATATTTTTACTGTGATAGTTTATTAACTTTTACTTACATGTTG